>JBBPBX010064490.1:0-20234 GCA_038048925.1 Garcialebias charrua | reverse complement strand
AAACCAGGTTTATTTTGTATTTATTTAGTCAGAGTCAGAGAGTCTTTATTGTCATTTGCACCGCATGTAGTACATGTGATGAAAACGAGATTATGTACACAGGGTCCCAGTTACATCCAACAACAAATGCAACAGCACAAACTGTATGTCACACAAACACTGAGAATTAAACTGAACACTTTTAAAAACACGTTAACTGAACTGTAAATTGCATTAATGAACTGGACTCTGCTCTGTTTTCATCCTGGATTTACTGATCCCACCCGAACCGGTCCGCCTGGTGGAAGGACAGCTTCTCGACCTTGCAGGAAAAAAATAAAAAATAAAAACTCTGTAAGTTGTTGTGTGATTGAAGTAAACACAAGCAAACATTATTAAGAGCGTTGATTTACCTCACGGAGTAAAGTCCAACATCATCCTCGTCAACTCTGTTCTGGTCCACTCAGCGACCGGTGCAGAGCTGTTAGATGAAGAGGTCCCACTTTGTGTCAAATCTGTCGACTCTTATCCAAAATCCAGCTTTAACTTGTTGTTAAGATACTGTTAGCTGAGCTTTTAGCCCAGAGGAAAGTCCTTACAAGGGGCATGTCGAGGCAGCATGCATGCGCATTAGGTGAAGGTACAAAATTTACAGCACCAACTAATGACCCGGCATGGTAACTACATCAGATTCAGGGGGGCGGGGGTGGATTCCTGCGGGTGCATGTAAACACAGAATTTGTCCGTGTCACTATCAACGCTGATCTTTTCCTCTAATTAACATATGAAAAAACTATGTTTCCCCCCACTGTGTCCATGTAAATAGGGCCAAAGAGAAGGAGGGATCTGTGTGAAGTTGAAGGCACAGACGGGAGAAAAAATAACTACATAGATTTTCAAGTCTAATAATACTTGATGATTGCGATAAAGCCATTTTAACCATCTTAAACAGAAAATCTTACGATACATTGAGTATATTCGATATATCCCCCAGCCCTAGGGGAGGAGTATAAATACCTTGGGGTTCACCTGGACAACACACTGGACTGGAAATGCAACAGTGAAGCCATCTACAAGAATGGGCAGAGCAGACTACAGTATACTTCTTGAGGAAGCTTAACCAACCATCACAGACATCTACACCTCCAGATGCAAGAAGAGAGCCACCTGCATCATGAACGACCCCACTCACCCAGCACACACAGTGTGCCCCGCTCCTCTTGAGCAGAAGGTTGAGGAGCATTAAGTGTAGAACCACTAGACTGAAGAACAGCTTCTACCCTGAAGCTGTTAGACTCATGAATCTCTAACCAGGATAATGACTGTGAAAAAAAGAATCACTGTATTGCCACTTGATTGTTGAAAAGTGCTGCTGATCTCATGCTGCTGGTTTATACTGCTGTGTTCATTCGTACTCATCTGCTCACACAGAGTCATGTACATGCTGCTGTTGTTCAGTGTCCTGTTTTTGCACTATTAAGTGTTTATCATATTCTTATATCTTATTACTGTTTTTCTTTTACAATTTATACTTTAGTTGGATGTAACTAGGGCAGTGTACACAATCTCGTTCCACCACATGTACCACATGATATGCGAATGACAATAAAGAAAACCTTGACCTCAAGTCCAGCGTTTGCAGCAAGATGCTGCATATCTTCCTATAAGTCTGTTGTAAAGAGCGCTATCTCTTAGCACCAGAGCAAGTGACTTAAAAAAGATCAACAAGCTCATAAAGAAGGCTGGCTCAAGGCTCCAGTATACTCGCGCAGACCTTTTTCTGCGCGGACTCGACATACACTGTCCGTAGAGGATTGAGACTTAATACTCGAGCGTCCACCCTAAAGCTAGATTCATACTTGACGCGTCGCGCAGCGCGCGAGGGTGTGCCCTCCAAAAGTGACGCAATTTCACAGTCCCCGCCCCTGCGCGTTGGCCCCGCGCAGGGGATTAGCGCGTGCCGTGCACCTCTGAATTTTTGAAACTCCGCAAGCCTAGAGCGCGCGCCGCGCTCAGTGACGTACGGACTGGGCTCAAAACAAGATGGACGCTTTCGAAGCTGCTCTGGCTGAACTCATCCGCATGTATCGCCATTTGTATGATCCCTCTATGAGAGAACACAAAGATGTGCAACTGGCACAGAGTTCATGGAAGGAGATTGCAGAAGCGATGCAGAAGGAGGAAGAAAAACATGCGGGATCGCTTCGTGAAGGCCAAAAAGAGGGTGATCAGAAGTGGCGATCCTGGCACCAACAAACCGGTGCCAATCCTCGTTGTGGAGCTGAGTTGGCTGTCGAGTTTTATAAAACACGAGAAAAGGACACAAATATGGAAAAAGAGGTAAAAATGAAAGAAAAAAGTTAGTACTGCTTTTATTACAGCTAGCTTAGCATGGAATACAGCAGGCCATGCTGTGCAGCCTGCCGTGTTGTTTCCCCTTTGTAGTCATATAAACAATAAACTGTGAGAATGAATGACCAAAACATGGCTTAATGAAAATATAAATCAAGCTGCTGACCAGTAAATGTGAAATAGTGGAAATAACCATTTTAGATCTGCACACCTCAACTGTAAACAAATTTAGCCTATATGTCTGTTGATGCTTCACCTTCTGTTTATTAAGCTAACAATTACACAAACATTTGTTTTTATTTAACACATATGTGCATTGTATCCGTTACCGTTTCATTTTGTACTGATGGATGTCAATGTCTGTTTTTTAGCCTGAAGAAACACCACAGAGCCAAGCACAGGACGATACATGGTGCCTCGACCAGACTGTCACCCCATTCGACCAGACCGTCACCCCCATGGACCAGACCTTCACCCCTATCGACCAGACCCTCACCCCCATGGACCAGACCTTCACCACCATCGACCATGAGTACATCACACCCATCGTCTCTCACAACCTCACGCCTACTGGCCATGAAACTGGCAGTACTTCAAATGCAGGGTGTTTTCCTCTGCGCAGGTCCTCCACGCCAATTCCTCCCTGTCCAACGGTGCCCATACCCGTACCACCTCGACACTTGCCAGGGTCAAGCAGCAGTAGCAGAAGCGACAGCCCTAGCATCAGCTCACTCCGTTGGTGTTGGTGAAAACTTTTTATACTTTTATACTACTATGAAAAAGTACTATGCAAAAACTCAGGACAGTATTACACTTTATTTCATTTTATGTTTATTAAATGTTGGTGAAAACTTTTTATACTTTTATACTACTATGAAAAAGTACTATGCAAAAACTCAGGACAGTATTACACTTTATTTCATTTTATGTTTATTAAATGTTGGTGAAAACTTTTTATACTTTTATACTACTATGAAAAAGTACTATGCAAAAACTCAGGACAGTATTACACTTTATTTCATTTTATGTTTATTAAATGTTGGTGAAAACTTTTTATACTTTTATACTACTATGAAAAAGTACTATGCAAAAACTCAGGACAGTATTACACTTTATTTCATTTTATGTTTATTAAATGTTGGTGAAAACTTTTTATACTTTTATACTACTATGAAAAAGTACTATGCAAAAACTCAGGACAGTATTACACTTTATTTCATTTTATGTTTATGGATATTAAATGTTGGTGTTGGTGAAAACTTTTTATACTTATACTACTATGAAAAAGTACTATGCAAAAACTCAGGACAGTATTACACTTTATTTCATTTTATGTTTATGGTTATTAAATGTTGGTGTTGGTGAAAACATTTTATACTACTATGAAAAAGTACTATGCAAAAACTCAGGACAGTATTACAGTTTATTTCAATTTATGTTTATGGTTATTAAATGTTGGTGTTGGTGAAAACTTTTTATACTTTTATACTACTGTGTTTTAGTGTTTAAATATTTATTGTTGCACCGAGGGACAGAGAGAAATGCAATTTCAATCCTGTGTATGTCCTGTACATATTGCAGTTTTGAGAATAAAGCTGACTTTGACTTGACTTTGATTCAAATGATACATTTGTAATGCATAATTACACATTTATCAATTATTTTTAGACAGCATGCAATTTTTGCACACATTAAAATCAAAACACTATCTCTACAGGTTTCTCCACATTCCACTTCACATTCCTGGTGAAATAAAGGCTACTACACATTGAGATTTTTCGTGTCAGGTAGCAATGCTTCATTTTAATGCAATATGGGACTTATATTTACAATGCCATTTCAGGTTTCCAAATAATTCTAACATCTAATGTTCTTACAATTATAAAAAAGTCTTTCATACCAAATTTTATGTAATACAACTGTTAGTGGCTTTGTAAATACAATATGCAAACAAAAGAGACGGAAAGCTGAAGTGGATATTTCAATGTAGTTTCATTTTATTTAAAATCATTAACATTCAAATACATATAGCAATATACAATATAGCTTGGCACACCTCTATCTATCAGGGAAACCGTAGTTGCACCAAGTTTGTAGCTGGCTGCTACACTTTTCTGGCTGCTACCTGAAGCCAGGATTCTTAAAGTCACTGCCAAACGCTCGGGTAATGTCACAGGGCTGCTGTGGGTCCTTCCATGTCGTATGAAAGGCGAAATACGATGTAGCAGGTCATCAAATCGGCGTGCAGACATGCGGAAGTAACTGAAGTGCATTTCTTCGTCAATTCTCCGCATCGGCATCACCAGCATGTTATATTCCCCACCAGTACGTCTCTGAGAGTGTAATGGCCGAACATACCATCTCCTTCTGCGTCTTCTTCGTCTCATTAAAATTGCAAGACACAATAACTGTTGTTCTATTATAATTTGCTCCTCTAATAAAGACAGTTCAAGAATGAAGCGAGCGGGAAGCCATTTTGTTTGTGTTGTGACGTCAAACAGTTCTTCTTCTACGGTAGATTTCTTCTTCTACACCCTTTCTTGTAACATATGCACATGTTGTAGAGGCTACTGCCACCTGCTGGCCCGTAAAAGAACAGCACTTTGCCATGCTCCGCCGTGCGTCAACCATAAACACAGGGGCGAAACTATGAACGCATTTCGCCGTGCGGCACAGTGCACGCGCGGCGCGCGCACTCCAGCCTGCAGACCAAAGCGAAAGTCTAACTCAGCCTTAAAGCGGCTGCAGAGCAGCTCCGCAGACAACGGGCGTTCACCTTTGGGACAAACTGAGGTCACCGATTGGTCATTTGCTGACACGCCTACTGGATTGATTGACAGGTCGCAAAAAACAAAACAAAATAAAAAACAAGAGCAGGCAGCCCCAGCTGCAACGGTGTTCTGTGTTTATATGTTGTTAATAAAAAGTTATTAAAAAATATAAAAAAACAGGGAGCGCTGGTCCTGCAGCCGACACATCAGACGAGTCCACCAGGAAATATCCAGAACCCCACGCAGCCACGCTGGACCTGATTTTAATTTGCTCATGACAAATTCCTTAATTTCTCACTGTTTCAGTCATGGAGTCAACGGAGAAGGAAGACATCACTTGCCTCTTGACAAACGTACAAAATAAAAGGCCATTAAAGCAGCTCAGGGATGAAGAAAGGAAATTTAATACATTGGTGTCACATACAAAACAGTCCATTGCCAGGCAGTTTGTTGGGCGACACAGAGTATGTGTATGTGGTCGTAAAAATTGAGCGTTGCACGTACAAGCCCTGCGAGCGTCTGTTTCAAATCTAATCCGGTACACGCGGACCTCTGCGGACTGACGTACGAGTGAGTATACTGGAGCCTTCCATTCTGGTAACGCCTTTAGAAGCTTTGGAGATGATTGTACAAAGATGGATTCTTCATCAAATGAAGAATATTTTATTAGACAACTCTCAGCATCCTCTTCATCAGACTGTCATAAAACAACAGAGTGTCTTCAGTCAGAGGCTTTTTCAGATTTGCTGTAAGACAGATCACTACACGAGATCCTTCATGTCCACAGCCATCAGCATCTAGAACAGGGGTCTGCAACCTGCAGCTCTAGAGCCACATGGGGCTCTTTGGTCCCTCTACCTCTGCAGTGGCTCTTTCAAGCTTTGACCAAAACTGACATAAAGCTGAATTTTATTGGTTGTTATACAAACAACAAAAAAGGACAACCGGTAGCTTTAGACGTTTTCCTGTCATTTCTTTTGCAAATATGTGAATACTGGATTAAACACAAGGAGTAAAACATACCCACTTCGATGCTTTATTTCTATAAGTAATTCATTTTTACACACACACACACACAAAAAAACTAGGTCTGCATAGTTCATAGTTTTTATTAATTAAAAAAAACCTCTCTTTAAAATAATCTGGTCTTTTCATTTATGTTAAATTGTAAAATTATACATTATTATTTTATCTTTATGATGTCACTCCTAGTGGCCAAAAAAGGCCCCTCTAAAAACCTAAAGTGGCCCATGGGCCCACCAGTTGACAACCACAGTTGTAGCATGTTGTTGCGGCTCTGAACACTTGTAATTTAGTGAATGAAGGTGTAAAATGGCTCTTTTGACCATAAAGGTTGCAGACCCTTGATCTAGAACAACTCTTTAATGAAACCAGGATGATGAGTTACAACAACATTTAATTTATCTCTGGGATGAATATAGTATTTTTGAATAGAATACTATAATATTAGACCTATACCATAATATTAGACCTATACCATAATTCAGGAAGCCCTCGAGTTACGTCGCAGTTCCGGACCTAAGAACCGTTCGTAGGTCGATTTTGCCGTGGGTCGGAGTCGACCCCAGCCGCCACTGCCTGCACTTATATATATATTATTGTACAGTTAGAAAGCACTTCGCCTATACTAACACACCTAGTGCATTACAGTATTACTGTACAGACACATGTAAATAAATGAATACAGTACAGTACTGTAAATAAAAAATATAATTTCTTACTTTGAGCTGATCAAGCTTGTCTCGTCTGTTAGCACGTCCGAGCACGTCAGAGCTCCATACATTCTGCTGCTCTAACGCGGTCCAAACTGTTTAGAGGAAGGACTGTTAGCTAGTTAAGTCCATACATTTGAAGCCAGAAAAAGAGTTTACTTTAATAACTTACTGAAATCCGTTTCTCCGCGGTGTTCGTTCATCCAAACAAGCTGCCCACGTTAGCTGTTGTTAGCCACGCCATTAGGCTTGCACTCATTAGCGCTCGCTCATCCAAAAAAGGCTGTCGGAGCTGCTTCTCACGTTAGCTGGGTGTCCATCCGACATCTTACCCCCAATTTACACTACGCTCCGGTCCGCAGGTCGCAGCTGAGCGTTTCAAGTCCAGTTTACACTACCTCCGCTCCGCTCTGCTCCGGTTCGCCTGGATGCGCCGCTCCGAGATGCATGCGCGGGAATTGCGAGATTGCACGATAAATAAAGTGATAAATAAGGAAGTCAGAACAAAACAATTCATTCGGTGGAAGAAGGAGAACAACAGCCTCGCTGTTTGATTGTTTTTTGCATTGAGATATTTTCAGGACATTTGCCTTGATCTTCTCTCGTAAATGAGCGACAGGACATGGTTTGAGCGACAGGACGTGATTTATTACATTTCAGAATAAAATACTTTTTTTATTTTTTTATTTCTTGTATTGCGTTTGTAGGCGTAGTCATAAATGATAGTTTGACAGCATTTTTGTACAAATAAATCCGTATAGAGCTAGGATTAGTCCGCCCGTGGTGATTTTATTTTGTAAATACGGATGTTGTGCTCGTTCCTTTTCCTGTTGGTGCGACGTAATCTTTAAAAGTTGACTCCGGCACAGCTCCGGCGTCCGGCAGAAATAGGATCGGATCTAATTTTGACGGACTGCCGTCCGCTCGCCGCCGCTTGCCGCCGCCGTGCGGAGCCAGTGTAAACGCTCTCATTGATTATAATGGGTGCGTATTTGCTACGGAGGTCGGACCGGAGCGTAGCGGAGCCGGAACGCATGTTGTGTAAATTTGGGGTTAGGCTGCTGGGCGGACTTCAAAGCGAGCTCCCAGCCGCCAAGCGTCAGTTCAATGTTTCCGGTGGGGGTCCGCTTTAGCATGTTAGCTGCGCTTGTTAACCTTCGCTCATACCATGAGCTGCTGGGGTCGCGCGACGCGGTGGGAGCGATTGGCGCAGCGATCGCGGCTGCTGCTCCGGGCCTGACGTCCACAGAGTTCACAGAGCGATTCCAGCTAGTAATTTATCCATATGAGGCAATCCTGGGACACACAATCCTCACATCCGGCTCACACAGCCGGCTGGCGGGAGCCGCGACCTGAGTAAAATGGCTGCCGCAGCATTTCCTGAAACGGCCGGAAGTTGCGCAATTATGATTGAAAATTATCATTTTTATTAAAAATATTATTTATAAAGCCTTTAAAACACCCACAATGCAACAAAGTGCTGTACACATGGTAAATGGTAAATGGAGCTTATTTATATAGCGCTTTCCAGCCCCCTGTGAGGAGCCCCAAAGCGCTTTACAATACCAACCATCCACCCATTCATACACGCATTTATACACCGGTAGCGGCGACTGCCATGCAAGGCGCCTTCCAGTCCTACCGGAAATTAATAATTTAAACCCACACACAAAAAAAAAAATTATTTCATATTTTTATAAAATATGATACGTTTGTAGGTCTGAGTTGCCGTAGGTCGCGGGCGCCGTAGGTCGAGGGTTCCCTGTATTAGACATATACTATAATATTAGACCTATACTATAATATTAGACCTATACTATAATATTAGACCTGTACTATAATAGACCTATACTATAATATTAGACCTATACTATAATATTAGACATATACTATAATATTAGACCTATAGTATACTATAATATTAGACCTATACTATAATATTAATATTAGACCTATACTATAATATTAGACCTATACTATATTAGACCTATACTATAATATTAGACCTATACTATAATATTAGACCTATACTATAATATTAATATTAGACCTATACTATAATATTAGACCTATACTATAATATTAGACCTATACTATAATATTAATATTAGACCTATACTATAATATTAGACCTATACTATAATATTAGACCTATACTATAATATTAGACCTATACTATAATAATATTAGACCTATACTATAATATTAGACCTATACTATAATATTAGACCTATACTATAATATTAGACCTATACTATAATATTAAACCTATACTATAATATTAATATTAGACCTATACTATAACATTAGACCTGTACTATAATATTAGACCTAAACTATAATATTAGACCTATACTATCATATTAATATTAGACCTATACTATAATATTAGACCTATACTATAATATTAGACCTATACTATAATATTAGACCTATACTATAATATTAGACCTTTAATTGTAGACCTACAGCCTACTGTTTGGACCTCTTATATTAGCCCTCGGTGCTACTATCTTGTTTTCATATTTCCATTCTTACCTGTGCCTGAATCTGTGATCTATATTGCACATGGACGACAATTTCCTGTGCTATCCATGTATAGTCTGTGTACTGTGAATATGCATTATTTATTTTTATCCATCCATCCATCCATCCATCTTCTTCCACTTATCCGGGGTCGGGTCGCGGGGGTAGCAGCCTAAGTAGGGAGGCCCAGACTTCCCTCTCCCCAGCCACTTGGAGCAGCTCCTCCGGGGGAATCCCAAGGCGTTCCCAGGCCAGCCGAGAAACATAGTCCCTCCAGCGTGTCCTGGGTCTTCCTCTGGGTCTCCTCCCGGTGGGACATGCCCGGAACACCTCACCAGGGAGGCGTCCAGGAGGCATCCTAACCAGATGCCCGAGCCACCTCAACTGGCTCCTCTCGATGTGGAGAAGCAACGGCTCTACTCCGAGTCCCTCCCGGATGACTGAGCTTCTTTATTATTTATTTTTACTAAATAAATTCAACGATGCTTGTTCTGTAGTCAGCTGAGATGCCCACACCTGATTTTAGACAGAGATGGTTAGGAGTGATGAAAACATGTGAAAAATGTAGGTTTCTAACACTTATTGTTGCTGTAATAGAGCTTGGAATCGTGATGTCAGCGGACCGGGATCGCACAAAGCATCTCGGTAGTTTCGGGCACGGACTCGGACGTGACCGGGGTTTGCGTTAGTTGTAGTGTGTGATACTATGTGAAATACGCTGAAATGGTGACTGCTTGTTGTGTTGTGAACTGTCACAATCGTTCTCACAATTGCAGGTGGAGCCGTATTGCAAATGGAGTCCGTTTTTTCAGCTTTCCGGCATTGAAACAACACAGAGGAACACAGGTTGCTGAGCTAACAGAGACATGGTGACATGGGTGTCTCCTGTCCTGTTAAACGAACAAACATCACTTTCAGGAGTATTTCCAGACACATGTTAGTGTGTTCGAAGCATTTCCACACAGGTAAGGTTTAATTATTAGAGTGGATGGTTGTTTGGTGTGAGTGAGAAAAGTCCCTCTTGTAAATGAGTCCCCGTGACTCAACAAGGCTAGCCTGTATAAATAAAGGTTGAATGAATTAAATAATATTAAACTTATTAACTGCTCATATGTAACACAGGATCGTTCACAAACATCTAGCTAGCTAGCTAGCTGGCTAGCTAGTAGATCATCTAATCAAGTTCTTTTATCTCTTCTTAGGCAAGCCAGCGTATGAATTCCTAGATTGTGATCCTGACTGGGTACCCTCTTTACATCTCGGGCACACCGAAGTCAAAACAATGGACACTGCCCGATTTGCCCGTCGGACCAAGAGACACCAATCAACCACAGAGGTCAACACTGCACCTGCCACGCCACCAGATCTGCATAGCCAGACATCAGAGATGGATGAAACTGCTCCTCCAGGGGTAGCTGCTCAGTTTTTCTGAGGATGAAACAGCCCAGGGGTCAACACTGCACCTGCCACACCACCAGTCATTCATTCATTCATTCAACCTTTATTTACACAGGCTAGCCTCGTTGAGCCACGGGGACTCATTTACAAGAGGGACCTGTCTCACTCACACCCAGGGTCAATTTAGAGTTACCAATCAGCCTAACATGCATGTTTTTGGACTGTGGGAGGAAACCGGAGCACCCGGAGAAAACCCACGCATGCACGGAGAGAACATGCAAACTCCACCCAGAAAGGATCCACATCTGCATAGCCAGACAATAACCCTCTCCACATGGACCTTAGGGTCCATGTGGAGAGGATTAGTGGTTGTGTTCGCACCAAATACACCATACTAAGTGGTAACATACCTGTTAGCATGTTGCTCCCATGTGAAGATGAGGCCATCATTTTACTGGACAAAATTGTGGCTGTATGCTATGCTTTGACCAATATGTGCCCCAGTGTTGCTTTGAAAGTATGAATTATTATCTGTTTGAACATTAACTGATGAACTGAACATGAAAATGTATCTACTTTTGCACAAGTGTTACTTCAATGCTGCATGCTGTAAATAATTGATTGCTGATTAATTCAGTTTGTAGTCTCTTGTGAAATAATGTTGAACATGTCTAAGTTACAGTAACACAACAGGTCAACCGAGCTTAAGATTATCCGTCACCACGAGGGATTTCCATCTTTTTAGCTGTTGCCAGGATGGATTTTCCAGTCCAAACTTTTTTCATGCTTTAACCCTGGAGCACGCTGGAGGTGCTTTGTTGCAACGAAAGAATACAACAAAGCACGCTACAGTGGTAGCGCGGTGGTACACGTGGGCCGAGCGCCGTGAACGCCGTTAACGCCGCCTGGAGCTTCGAGCTGGGCCGAGCGCCGCGAGTGGGCCGAGAGCCGTGAACGCCGCCTGGAGCTTCGAGCTTGGCCGAACGCCGTGGGAGAACCGGAAGACCGCCGCCTGGAGCTGGGCTGGGCCGAGCGCCGTGGGTGAGCCGGAGGACCGCCGCCTGGAGTTTCGAGCTGGGCCGAGCGCCGTGAGCAAGCTGGAGGACCGCCGCCTGGAGCTTCAAGCTGGGCCGAGCGCCGTGAGAGAGCCGGGGGACCGCCGCCTGGGGCTTCGAGCTGGGCCGAGCACCGTGGGCGAGCCGGGGGACCGCCGCCTGGGGCTGGGCTGGCGTCGGAGCTGCGCCTGGAGCTACTGGAGCTACGTGCTGTGCTAACTGGGCTACATCGGATCTAGTCAGCAAACCTCTTTGGATAATAGATCTGATTGTAGCAGGCTGCTGAAACCGTGAGTTCTGTTCTAATAACTGCTGATCTGGGTGCTGCACTGCTGGGCCACAGCCACCATCGTTAGGCCTGTGAGCCTCGTGGAAGGGCCACGTGGTTCAACAAACAAACCAAAGACCTGCTACCACTAGATCACAAACTCTGTAAGTATGAGAAATAAAGGACAAAAGTCACCAGACTTTGTAAATATGAGAAATAGAGGACAAAAGTCACCAGACTCGGAGGGAAACAACTCAGCAGATATGCAAGACTTTAAAGAATCACTCAACTTTATGAGTGAACAAATAGAAAATTTAACAGCAAAAATGGATTCCCAGGCTGGTCTGGTTAAAGAAATAAGAGAACTGAAAGAACTGATAATTAGCAAAGACAATAAAATTGCTGAACTAGAACGAAAAATAGAGGATTTAGAACAATACACAAAGCAAGACAACGTGGTGATCTCAGGACTTGATGTTATTAAGTGTCGGACACACAAAAGAGCTCCTAATAACAGTGACCCAAATGAGTATGAATCTCAGGAAGAACAAGAGACTCTGGAGGAACATGTAGTTACTTTCTTACGGGACATGAACATTGACATAGACTATGGGGACATTCCGTTCTGTCACACCCTGCCCAGTAATTCACCAAGATTCAAACTGTCAGTAGTCGTCAAGTTCATTAGCAGGAATACAAAAAACTATGTTATGCAAGCAAAAAAAAATCTGCAGGGATCAAACGTTTACATAAATGAACATCTAACCAAAAAAATGGAAAAATTGCAAAGGAAGCAAGGTGGTTAAAAAAACAAAACAAAATAGCATCAACATGGACAAGAAATGGATACATCTTTATCAAAACAAAGGAAGGGTCTCAGCCTAAAATGATAAAAGAGCTGACGGATCTGGATGAACCCAGGAGATGAAAAATTACAAATCAATGAAACAACTCACACTCAAAATGGATAAAATATAATAATAATAATAATGATATTTTTCTTTCATCTGCGTATGTTTCCCATACACAGACGAAATTCGTCTCTGCATTTAACCCAACCACCTACCAGGTGGTGCAGTGAGCAGCCATAGAAAGCGCCCGGGGAGCTGGAGAATTAGATGTGCACTCATAGACACCCCAAGTGTGTAGTGGCCGGGACGCGAACCCGCGTCCTTCGGGTCCCAAGTCAAAAGCCCTGCCACTGCACCATCTTGGCAGTGAAATGAACAAATACATTAGAACATGACAACATACAAAGACTCAGAACCTAAAATATATAATGTTGAAAATGTGATTGATGCAATTTTTTTCCTGTAATAAAAGATAGCGAATATTATAATGAAGAGCAGTTTAATGACATCAATATATCAAATGGAGTTCTCTCTATTATTCACTTTAATAGCAGAAGTATAAATGCAAACATATCCAAAATAACAGATTACTTAAAACAGTTAAATAGAACTTTTACGATAATAGCGCTGTCAGAGACATGGCTCAATGATGATAACACAAGTAATATTCACATCGAGGGGTATGAATTATATCATATGAACAGAAATAATAAAAGAGGTGGTGGAGTCGCTCTATTTGTCAATAATGAAATAAAATGTAAATTAAATAGTGAAATGTCAATAATAGTTGATAATATTATGGAAATGATAACAATAGAAATAATAAACAAAAACGATAAAAACATAATAATAAGTTGTGTATATAGATCACCAGGAGCAAATATAGAAATATTCACGGATAAAATCTTGGAGCTAATGGAGAAGAGTTTTAATAAAAATGTTTTTTTGTGTGGAGACTTTAACATTGATATGGGAAATAAAACAGATTCAAATAACATAAGCACATTTATAAACTCAATGTACAGTTTAAATATGTATCCATTGATATCAAAGCCAACAAGAATTACAACTCATAGTGCCACAATAATTGATAATATTTTCACAAATATAACAAATGGGGACGTGATAGGTGGTATCTTAACGACCGACTTAAGTGATCATTTACCAGTTTTCACAATCTATAAAAATGATCAAAGCATCACAAAAGCAGTCACAATGAAGAAAAAGATCATAAACACGTCAAAAAAAGTTTTGGAAAAATTGAAAGAGGATCTAGATAAACAAGACTGGAATGATGTGTATGTTGATGATGCGAACAGAGCATATGATGAGTTTATGAATATCTTGGAAGCTCTGTATGAAAAGAATTGTGTGCAAACAAATTACACAAAGAGAAATACGATTGATCAACCATGGATGACAAAAGGGTTGAGAAATGCTTGTAAAAAAAAGAATTATTTGTATTCATGTTTCTTGAAATTGCGAAGTCAGAGCGCTGAAGAAAAATATAAAAAGTATAAAAATAAATTAGTAGGGATTATAAGGAAACATAAGAAAGAATATTATAGTAAATTATTAGATAAAAGTAATGGTGATATGAAAGCAACATGGCGAGTAATGAATAGTGTCCTGAAGAATCATAAAGCAAAAACTGGTATTTCAAAATATTTTGTAAAAGACAACGATGAAATTCATGATGAAAATGAAATTGTAAATGGATTTAATCAATATTTTGTGAATGTTGGATCAAGCCTTGCAGCTAAAATACCAAAAGTAGATAAAAATGTGATCCACTCAATTACAGGTTGTGCAAATAGTATTTTTCTAAATGGAACTAACAAAGAGGAAATAATGAATGTAGTAAAAAATCTTACAGACAAGAGATCAAAAGACTGGGTGGACATGGATATGATGTTTGTAAAGGACATAATGAGCCATGTTATTGAGCCGTTCACATACATATGTAATTTATCATTTTCAACAGGAATATTTCCAGATAATATGAAAGTAGCTAAGGTCGTTCCTCTTTTTAAAAATGGTGATAAATGTGTGTTCAACAATTATAGACCTATATCCTTGTTACCACAGTTTTCAAAAATTCTTGAAAAACTATTTGTAAACAGACTAGATCAATTTATAGATAAACAAAATATTCTAAGCAACAGTCAGTATGGGTTTAGAGCAAAAAACTCTACAAAAGTTCAAAATTATACTCCCATAATGTTTTTGGAAATTCCATACTGTTTGTAGGTAATCCCATTACGGTAAGATTTCAAACCTTTGGAAAACATAGTCTGTTAACCCATGGAAAACTGAGTCTGTGATCCTTTGGAAAACAAAGTCTTATAATCCACAACGGTAAATCCACAACGATGGGGGTTATTGATTTCATCAGCAAGAATGGATTTTAATCAGCATGTAGAGGGGATCCCTCGATTGAAGCAGAGGAGGCGGCCAACGTCGGATTAGCGGGTCCCCACATCGAAGGTTGCAGGCTGGATGGCTTCCAGTCGGTGCCACCCTGGTTCAATGTGTCATGCAATTATGTGGTTTTAGGTGGGCTTATGATAGGGATTCTACATTAAGCCTTACCTATATGCACCTGGTATGTAAGCTATCATGGATTAGATCAGCTACAATTACCAATTAAGGGGTGGATCAATGCTGTAAAAATCAGATATAGGGATCTATACCTATAGAAATGTGGAGGGCTTCTGTAACGAAGGCCTCTTCTTTCAAACTATTCCTCCATTCATTATTTAGTTTAGGTTAAACTAAAATAAAAAAATGAAAACTAGTTTGGTCTAAATGTCTGTTGTCTTTTAGACGAACGACGCAAGATTTGGTATTCCCTATACAGGGAACCCCCGACCTACGAACGAGTTCGGGACCTAAGAACGGTTCGCAGGTCGATCTGTTCGCAGGTCAGACCTTCCGTACCCTCGTCACTCGGGGATGTCCTGTATTTATTTTATTTTTTTGTGGTACCAAGTACTGTACAGTACGTACTTCGCCTATCCTAACACACCTAACACAGTGTAATTAATTAATACAGTACAGTAATAAAAATATAAATTAAATAAAAATATAATTTCTTACTTGGAGGTGGTCAAAGCCGCTGCTGCGTCCCGTGTTAGCTCCCTTGTTAGCTTCTGGAGCTAGCCAGGCCGGAGGTGTTCTCGCGGCGGCCTGGCACCATCGGCGATAAATCTGCAGCTGCCTGAGACATCCACAAAGTTCACAGAGACGTTTCCAGCTCGTAATTAATCCATATGAAGCCATCCTGGTCACCAGTCTTCCAAACCTGGCTGCCTGCAGCCGTAACTATGACCTAAGATGGCGTCCGGTGTTAGCTTCTGGAGCTAGCCAGGCCGGAGGTGTTCTCGCGGCGGCCTGGCACCATCGGCGATAAATCTGCAGCTGCCTGAGACATCCACAAAGTTCACAGAGACGTTTCCAGCTCGTAATTAATCCATATGAAGCGATCCTGGTCACCAGTCTTCCAAACCTGGCTGCCTGCAGCCGTAACTATGACCTAAGATGGCGTCCGGTGTTCTGCTTTAACTAGTAACCCTGTAAACTGGAGAGTTTCAAAGCAGCCGTGACTGACCTAAGATGGCCTCCGGTGTTCTGCCTTAATTTGTGACCGTGAAAACTTGAGACCTTCTTCCTGTTATGACCGGAAGTTGCACAATTATTGCGCAATCATGACAAAAATGATCAGAAATGATCATTTTTATCATAATTATTATTTATAAAGCCTTTAAAACAACCACAGCTGCAACAAAGTGCTGTACACATGAAATTAAGAACATTAAAACACAAAAAAAAAAAAAAAAAAAAAAATTTTTTAATACAGTAATGTCATATTTTTATTAAATATGATACGTTCGTAGGTCCGGGCCGCCGTAGGTCGATGGAGTCGTAGGTAGGGGGTTACCTGTAAATTTTGAAGTCTATGGCGAGACTCGTCAAAATGAATAGATCTAGACTAGAAACGATCGAACCGGTCCTACCTAAATGATTGGGAGGTCAGTGTAGATTATAGTACCTTAAGTAGTATTGATCTACAATGACTCTTCAAAGATTGAGATCTTTAACAAAATGAACAGCATGTTGGCATAGTTAAATCCATTTAAGTCTTCAACTAACATTAATCAAAACCTCTTTTGGCTGGGAGTGTTCAGAAAACAATAACAACTTCAATAACAACAAAAGTAGCAATTAAGCAACTAAAAACAACGTTTCACTACAACAAACTCACTCTGGTCGTCAGATTCCAACGTGTCACACACAAGAAAAACAGTTCTTAGCTTTATAACCGATGTCAATTAAATCCTGCAGATTTAAACGGTTGTTAAGGTTAGTTTTTTGTTGTGGGTTTTATGCTTAGCGTTTCTAAGTTCTAGTTGGAACGGTTTCTTTTCGCAACTAGTATAGTTTAAACTGTTTAGTTTATTTACTATCCTGTGCTTGGACGACCTTATTTTCCCATGAAGTCTGTGAGTTTGCGAGATCTTTGTCGTTTGTGGGGTTATTGAAATCTTTGTCCTTGACATGGGCATGACCTAACATCACCCCCCTGTGGTCATGGGGGACCATGCGCACAGGTGTGGACGTCCGTCCACGGGCCCGAGTTAGGATGCCTTTGTTTAGTTTAAGCTGTTTGCGCAGTTTATTGGGAACCTTGTACAGGAACCTTACAGGTTTCGGCCAACGTATCTCTGTACGTTTACCCCTTTCTGCGTAATTCAGGTGTGTCACAACTGTTGGCGCCGTCGCAGGCGTGCCTCTGTCGTTGTGATGTATGTCTTCCCACTTCATGACTGAAGAGGTGCTCTTTGAGTCTGTAAGAACTATGTCATTTCTGAGTAGTTCTAGATTCAAATGCTCTGGAACCAAGGTTTCATTGAAAGCTTGGCTGATAGCCGAATTACCTGTCCCAGAGGACAGCACAGCGTTCTCGGTGTGTGATCCTTGGATCTCTACACCGTCCTCTACCTGTGGTAGGAAGTGTGAGTTTGCCCCCCTTTTGTTTAAGGAGGGGTCCTCAAAATCTGTAACCACGAAGTCCAAGTGACTGTCAGCGTGTTGTAGACTGTCACTTTCAGGACTCGGATGTCCTTGAACCAAGACTTCACTGAAAGCTTGGCTGTTTGCCGAATTACCTGTCCCAGAGGACAGTACAGCGTCATCGGTGTGGGACCCTTGGATCTCCACACCTTCTTCTACCTGTGGTAGGTAGTGCTCAGTGAGTGCTGAAGGTGTCAGCTCACAGAGGAGGTTCTCGTGTTGGGCCAGAGTCTGGTCCAACTGTTGAGCCTCACCTGTAGTTGAAGGTTCACTCACCAGGCTTGTGGTCTCGGTTGGGGATTCCCTTGTGGCCACAGCGGTACCTGCTGTTAGACAGTCAGTGTCCTGATCTTGGGGAGGCACCTCGATTGGCAGTGGACTGCTCACTGTGGCCCACATTGTCTGACTGCCATAATCTATAATCGCTTCAAAGCGATTTATAAAATCTTGGCCGACCAGAAATGGGAAGGAGTCCACCGTAGACACATGTACCAGATGGCAAATTGTCGTCTCGCCAATCTGCATGTGAACCATGGCAATAGCTGTCAGGGTTGTACCCATTTCTGAGAGTCCTCGCAACTCTATAGCACATTCTGTCAGGGGTATCTCTCTGTCAACACTGTTAGCGGCGGTCCGTAGCCTCTCAAACAGCTCGGCTGACATGACAGACACGTCTGAGCCGCTATCCAGGAGTGCCTCTCGCGCGAAGACCCCTTCCAGTCTGAGTGGCAGGTAAGCTTTCTTAGCGTGCCCCATTCTCATAAATTTACACAGAAACCTTCTAGGTTTAAGCACACGCTTCTGTGTACGTGTAACTCTGTCTGTGTAATCTTCGTCACTGTCAGCGTCATGATGGTTGTCTGCCTCATGACCTTCGGGACGCTGAACATCAGCTATTTGTTTGCTGTCAGCATCATTGCCAGTGTTGATGATGTTGTCAGCTGTGTGCACTGAGTCATTGCAAAAGGCAGTGTTGCGCGTCGCTTCGTCAGGTTGAACAACGTTGTTTGTGTTATCATCAAGGACAACGTCACACGTTGTGTCAGCTTGGTCAACCACTGTAACATTCAAATCATTTGACAAACAACTCACAACCTCAGTCACGTCCACGCGCGGAGGCGTCATTTCCTTAATCTGGAGCTTGTGTGACTCATTGCATGTCTCGAACTGTGCAGCTCGAGGGGCAGGGGCAGGAGGGCCGCTTCTCGGGGGTACATGTCGGGACAGACCATTTTTCAAAGGGTCACGGCTCCCAGACATCAACTTCTCTCGAAGTTCACCCACTGTGAGACCTAGGTGAGAACTCTTTTGGTTCGATCTGAACCATCTTGGTTCACCTAGAGAGCGAACACCTGCCTTTTGTGGTTCATTGCTCATCTCAGGGTTTTCAACCTGAGGTGAAAGAGGAGCAGAACTCCCTGTGAACCGATCAGAGTCAATGTTCCAGCTGGACACTATCTGTGGTTTGTTATCATGAAAAACCTGTTTACTTTCGCACCCTGTAGGAGAGGGAACCTCTTCTATTTCCTGCGAGTGGGATGTGACCTTTTGACCTGGACAAACCTCTGATGGAATCCTAGGGTGTATCCTTGTCTCAAAAACCCACGCAGCGTAATCTTTTATCTTTTCCATGTTGTCTTTTCTGCAATCAAACGTTAAGCGAACACATTTCATTTGGAAAGGCATGAGATGCGTAGTGAAAAGACGTTTAAACTCCTCATCTTCCTCTAAGCCAGGGACAATTTTGCCCCCGGAGTAGGCCGAGAGGAGCCTGTCGTAAAACGACAGGGGACTTTCCCACGTATCCTGATGGACGTTCCATGCAGCCAAGTAATTAGCATACGATAAAGCCGATTCTCCCACCTTGCTATAAGCACGGGCAGGAATCCCAAGGCCCCCACGCATCCATCTAAGAGAGGAGGCCCCCTCAGTTGGTGCACGTGTTTGAACGTCCATCTTTGTACTGATTTTCCGTGAAAAATCAAGTAAAGTGGGTCTTATTTCACAGTGTGCAGTCTCACCATGTGATGCCTGCGGCAGTCAACATGGAGTCCAAGATGTGAAATCAAATAAAAATCAGTGATTTTTATTAATTTGTCGACCTGTGACAAGGTCAAACAAAACCGGCCGTCGTTGTGAGATTTTTGTGAAAATCAAAACAAAAGATGCCTCATGTGTGTTATTTTAAACTTGCAGTTTAAAATAAACAGGGACAGACAGCTTATTTT
>JBBPBX010064489.1:0-16499 GCA_038048925.1 Garcialebias charrua | reverse complement strand
GTTTTCGTGCTGGTCGTGGAACACTGGACCAGCTCTACACCCTCAGCAGGGTCCTGGAGGGCGCGTGGGAGTTTGCCCAACCAGTTTACATGTGCTTTGTGGACTTGGAAAAGGCATTCGACCGCGTCCCTCGGGGGGTTCTGTGGGGGGTACTCCGGGAGTATGGGGTACCAGGCCCATTGATATGGGCTGTTAGGTCCCTGTACGACCGGTGTCAGAGCTTGGTCCGCATTGCCGGCAGTAAGTCAGGCTCGTTTCCAGTGAGAGTTGGACTCCGCCAAGGTTGCCCTTTGTCACCGATTCTGTTCATAACTTTTATGGACAGAATTTCTAGGCGCAGCCAAGGTGTTGAGAGGATCCGTTTTGGTGGCCTTAGAATCGCTTCTCTGTTTTTTGCAGATGATGTGGTCCTATTGGCTTCATCAGATCGTGATCTACAGCTTTCGCTGGAGCGGTTTGCAGCCGAGTGTGATGCGGCCGGGATGAGGATCAGTTCCTCCAAATCCGAGGCCATGGTCTTGAGCCGGAAAAGGGTAGCATGCCCTCTCCGGGTCGGGGAGGAGGTCCTGCCCCAAGTGGAGGAGTTTAAGTATCTCGGGGTCTTGTTCACGAATGAGGGAAAACTGGAGCGTGAGATCGATAGGCGGATAGGTGCAGCGTCCGCAGTGAAGCGGGCGCTGTACCGGTCTGTCGTGGTGAAGAGAGAGCTGAGTCGAAAGGCAAAGCTCTCAATTTACCGATCGATCTACGTTCCCACCCTCATCTATGGTCATGAGCTTTGGGTTGTGACCGAAAGAACGAGATCTCGGATACAAGCGGCTGAAATGAGTTTTCTCCGCAGGGTGTCTGGACTCTCCCTTAGAGATAGGGTGAGAAGCTCAGTCATCCGGGAGGGACTCGGAGTAGAGCCGCTGCTTCTCCACATCGAGAGGAGCCAGTTGAGGTGGCTCGGGCATCTGGTTAGGATGCCTCCTGGACGCCTCCCTGGTGAGGTGTTCCGGGCATGTCCCACCGGGAGGAGACCCAGAGGAAGACCCAGGATACGCTGGAGGGACTATGTTTCTCGGCTGGCCTGGGAACGCCTTGGGATTCCCCCAGAGGAGCTGCTCCAAGTGGCTGGGGAGAGGGAAGTCTGGGCCTCCCTACTTAGGCTGCTACCCCCGCGACCCGACCCCGGATAAGCGGAAGAAAATGGATGGATGGATGGATGGATATATATATATATATATATATATATATATATATATATATATATATATATATATATATATATATATATATATATATATATATATATATATATATATATATATATATATGTATATATATATCAAAGGTGGGCGCCAGACCGCTAGGGAGCGCTAAAGCGCTAATCCGCTTATAGCGGACCTAAACAATTTGTTAGCTTTACAGCGGATTGACTAACTTTTATAATTCATAAGCGGATTTGCGCTATTTTTATTTAAAATGCAGTACCGCTAATAACTAATTATCTATCAGTAAAAACGAAAAAACTTATTTACGGGCTCTTAAATCAACCGGACGACTGCTAACAGACCATATCCTGTCAGCGCCGGATGTGGTCCGTGACAAAAAAGCGTCCCCTCAGTCTCTTGGCTAGAGAGAGCGCTCTCCAGTTAGCAGCCAGTGTGTTACTCTGCAGCCTTAAGCCCCCAGTATAGCTCCGCGTGAGTCTGAGCGCCGCGGCACGCCGTGTGAGCGCCGCGGCAAAAGCCTTTGATCGCGGGCGTGAACGCTCCAAGCTCAAATTTTACGACCGCCTATGCACGCGCGTTGATAAACTGCCTCGCGTGTGAGCAAATGACCAATCAGCGACCTCAATTTGTCCTGTAGGTAAACGCTCCGCCCGGCTGCAGCTGCTGGAGCCTGCACTCCAGAGAGCTGCGCTTGCACAGAGTATAATATGAACTGCCGGCGCGCAGCACACGCGAGTCCAGCGGCGCTGGACACAACGCACAGCTATACTGGAGGCTTTATTGCTTGTTTTTGAAGAGTCAGACGAAGAGTTTTTAACATGGAGGGTGAACTTATGGATGTTTCTCAGCGGCCTACGCGATGCGTCTGGATTTTAAAAAGTAGTTCGCCATTTGCCCTCTTCAAAATGGCAGCTGCCACAGAAGCTAAGGACTTTCCAAGAAAACACGGTAAAAACAATTTTTTATTTGCTGAGAAAAAATATATTTCTCAGCTGACTTTATAGCACAAGGTTTTTCTGAGCTTAACCGTTTCACGAAATGGTCAAATCTGCTGGATTAAAAAAAGTAGTTTGCCATTTGCCCTGTTCAAAATGGCGGTTAGCATGTTAGCATTAGCGTCCGCTAGCATTGCTAATACATAAGCGCTTTTGAAATTGCAGACCTAAATAAATTAATAAGTGCTTTAGAAATAGCGGAACTAATTTTTGGATTAGCGCTGCCCAGCACTGTATATATATAATATAGGTGTGTGTGTGTGTGTGTGTGTGTGTGTGCGTGTGTGTGTGTGTGTGTGCATTTATTTACATATATATACAGTAATCTAGGTGTGTGTGTGTGTTTGTGTGTGTTCATAAATGAACCCTAATGTTTGTACAGTATACTGTACTTTTACTTTCAGATGGGCTTGACGAGAGTGTGGAGCTGTGCTCAACACTAGCACAGTCACATGCAGCATGTCTGTTGGAATGTGGATTGACATAATGCCAGAACAAACCAACGACCTTATTCTATCGTTGCCCCATGAAACAATTAAAGCAACATGTTTTGCAGAAAGCTAAAAACTTGGACTCCAGAAGTTTGTTTGTTTGTTTGTTTATTCATTCATTTCATTTCAATTAAAACAAGACATAGTCAAAACAATTAAATAACTATAAAATGAAAGGCAGCAGAAGAAGAATAAATTCTTATCGTTTCTGCCCCTTCATAACTATATCAAATCAAAAACAATCAAATCAAAACAATCAATTCAAAAAATACATAATACAACAAACCACAAAATTATCACAAATTTTCAGTATAATCTCTTAATATCAGCAAAACTTATATATATCTCGTCAGCAAAACATTCTTTGTCTTTTTCTTGAATACAACTAATGATTTCTCCTTTTTTACATCATCATCCATTCCTAATAATCCCTACCAATTTATTTTTGTACTTTTTGTATTTTTCTTCAGCATCTGATGTTCTGGATTTCAAGAAGCATGTATAAAGATGATTCTTTTTTCTACATGCGTTCTTCAATCCACTTGTCATCCAAGGATGATCAACTTTTTCATCCTTTGTGTATATTTTTTGAACACAATGTTTTTTGAATAAAACTTCAAGGATCCTCATAAATTCGTCATAATATTTGTTTACATCATCAACAAATACTTCATCCCATTTTTGTGCGTCTAAATCTTCTTTGAATTTATCCAATGCTTTTTTTGATGAGTTTATTATCGTTTTTATTCTTTTTGTTTTATTTGGTATGCTTTCATCACTTTTATAAATTGAGAAGATAGGTAAATGATCACTGATATCCATCATCATTATACCACTTATCACCTCGCCGTCTGTTATGTTAGTAAATATATTGTCAATTAATGTAGCACTTTGAGATGTGATTCTTGTCGGATTTGATATTAACGGATATAAATTTAAACTAGTCATTGAGTTCATAAATATACTGATATTATTCAAATCTGTCATGTTTAAATCAATATTGAAATCTCCACATAAGAAAACTTTTTATTTCTGGTCTTAATTAATAACTCTAACATTTTATCAGTAAATTCTGATTCAGATTCAGATTCTGTTTATTATCGCCATTGTCAATCAACAGGATTCACAGACTAGGAATTTGCTTCGGCATAACGGTGCATAAAATATAGAAACATAAAACATAAAAAACATAAACCATAAAACATCAATACAATCAATACAATATTCAGTGAACAAAACCTACTAAGAAACAGTGCAATTAGAGTGGTGCAATCAAAATACAGTGATACAGTGATTCCCAATCAAAATACAAAATACAGCGACCAAGGCAAGTTATGAGGTAACATGGTTATGAGTGTTCAAAAGTCTGACAGCAAATGTCTCTATCTTTGAACATGTTGATCGATAAACACAACTTATGATTATATTTTTTCCATTTTTGTTTATTATTTCCACTGTTATCATTTCCATCATATTATCAACGACCATTGACATTTCTTTAATAAACTTGCATCTTAATTCCTTATTTATAAATAAAGCCACTCCTCCTCCTTTTTTATTTTTTCTGTTCATATAATGAAAATTATATCATTCAATATGTATGGTATTTATATTTTCATCATTGAGCCATGTCTCAGATAGTGCTATTATTTTAAAAGTGTTTTTTATGTTTTGGAGATGGTTTAGCATGTTATCTATATTTGCATTTAAACTTCTACAGTTCAAGTGAATAATAGAAAGGTCTTCATCTGTCATGTTAACATCCTTAAACTGTTCTTCATTATAATATTTACTGTCTTTTTTAGTTGGAAAAAGATTACTATTTAACTCTTCATCAACATTATATATTTTCAATTCCATATCATCATTCATCATGAATAATCCGTGTGTTTTCCATTAGACCGATTTTTCTTTGTTGTCCCTATAAGTGAATCATAAGCATAATAAGACGTCATTTTTTTATTAAAGTTTTATTCATTTTACATATTTAAGAAAAACAACATAAAAGATAATGGAAAAAACCCATTTCATAAATATGAGAAAAAAAATCAAAATACATAAAATGAAAGGTGGCAGAAAGAAGAAAATTTTCTTATTTTGTCTGCCCCTTTTTTACCAAAAACAAACAAACAAACCAAACAATTTACAAACAATCAATTCAAACAACTACCAAAAACAACAGATCAATTTAGTAACATTTCACACTCAATAATCAACAAATAGATTAGGATGCATTACTTGAATCTTTAGTATTTTGCTAGCAATTTAGACTTGATAATTTTTTTGAATTTCATCACAGAGTTTACATCTTTAACATCTTTTTCCAAAACATTCCACAATTCCACTCCCTTATTCTAAATAAAACGTCCCTTCAAACTAGTCCTATATCTAGGTTTAACAAATATTTCAGTTCCTTTTAAACTGTAACGGCTTTCTCTCTTTATGAAAAACATTTGAACATTTGTGGGTAGCACATTCTTATGAGCCTTATGCATTACTAACAAAATATTGTAATCTACCAATTCATGAAATTTCAATAATTTGAGTTGTTTAAATAATACATTTGATGGATGACGATAAGGCTTTCTAGCAATAATTCTCACCGCTCTTTTCTGCAAAATAAAAATAGAATTTGTTATAGTTGTACAGGCTTTACCCCAAACCTCCACACAATAAATTAAATGTGGAACAAAAATTGAGTTATATAGCAAAATGAGAGCCCTATCATTTAACAAGTCCTTTAGTTTATACAATACGCCAATAGATTTAGATAACTTAGTTTTAACAAAATTTACATGCTGTTTCCACGACAATCTCTCATCAACAATTACACCCAAAAACTTCACCTCATCCAGTTCAACACCATCAATTTTGATAGAAAATGTATCTATTTTATTTTTGCTAAATAACATATAATTAGTCTTATCTAAATTTAATGATAACTTATTTAAACTAAACCAAGTTTGTAATATTGAGATCTCCTCTTTTAACAACTCAAACATTTGTTTCAAATCATAACCAAAATAAAAGAAGGTGGTATCATCAGCAAAAAGAACACACCTTAGAATACCAGACACTTTTACCAAATCATTTATATACAAAATAAAGTTTAGGTCCCAGTATATTATGTTGAGTTTTGATCTGGTATTGTCTATCTGTACAAATTGACTTCTGTCCTCCAAATAGCTAGATACCCATTTCAAGGTCTGTCCTCTAATACCATATTTATTTAACTTCTCGAGGAGAATAGTGTGATCAACTGTATCAAAAGCTTTCTTTAGATCAACAAATAAACCCACACAGTGTTGCTTTTGATCAACAGCAGTGGAAATTTGTTCTGTCAATTCCGAGCCATAGAAGTAGAGTTTTAGATCTAAAACCATATTGGCTGTTAGTTAAAATGTTATAGTCATCAAGAAATTTGTCTAATCTAATCACAAATAATTTTTCAAGAATTTTAGAAAATTGTGGTAATAAGGAAATTGGTCTATAATTATTGAATAATAAGGAAATTGGTATATAATTATTGAATATTATCACCATTCTTGAAAATAGGGACAACCTTTGCTACCTTCATATTATCTGGAAAAATACCAGTTGAAAAAGACAAATTACATATGTACGTGAACGGTTCTATGACAGAAGATATTATGTCTTTTAGAACCAACATGTCCATATCATACCAATCCTTAGATCTTTTATCAGAAATTTTTTTTGTGACCATAATTATTTCATCCTTATCAGTTTCATATAGAAACATAGTATTTTTATGATCATTAAGTAAGTAGCTCATTTAAACTTATCCAAATTTTTCCAAGTCACATCATGTACCAATTTCGCTTGCTCTCCTTCCTGTACTCTAATCCATATCTTTCCATTTCTTGTCCACGTTGAGACTATCTTTTTCCTTTTACGTAACAGCCTTGCTTCTCGTGCAATTAGACCATTTTTTTGGTTAAATGTTCGTTTATATACACATTAGTTCCCTTAAGTTGTTTTGCTTGCATGATTACGACGTTTTTTTGATTTTCTACTAATGAATCTTACCACAATAACCGGTTTGGATCTATCAGCATTGCTGGGCAAGGTATGACATAGAGAAATGTCTTCATACTTAATGTCTATTTCCTTGTCATGAAGAAAAGTCACCACCTGTTCTTCCAGAGACCTCAGATATGACTAGGTTGTCTTGCCTAGAATGTTGTTCCAATTCATCCACCCTATGTTCAAGTTCCTTAATTTTTTTATCCTTCGTATTTAATTGTACTCTTAATTGTTTTACTTCTTCCAGCAAAAGTTTCTGTTGGGCTGACAAATTCACGATTTCAGTACTCATAAAGTTCAGAGATTTTTTAATCTCCTCCATGTCATCCGAATTAGTTTCCAACATACAGTATCATGTTTTTTTGTTTTAGATTTTGCCATTACTCACGATTTCGGCCCCAATGGTCTTGATTTTTCAAGTCTTGAACTTTGAACCTTTAGCCGTTAGCCGGTGTCAGTTGTGCAGAGCCCAGTAGCCCTCGAACTCCATTAGCCGTTAGCCGCTAGCCGGTGTCAGTTGTGCAGAGCCCACTAGCCCACAAACTCCACTGTAGCCCGATCCCCGCCGTACCTCCAATCCGGAGATGAAAAACTCTCAGCCCCTGATTGTCCCAGGATTTGTGGCACAAAATCGTCCCGAAGCCGGAACGCAGATCCGTAGCTCGAAATCGTCCCAAAGCTGGAGCTCAGGTCCGCCGACGACTGCCTCTCACACCGCCACCTCTCGTCCCAGGAGTACTCCAGGATCCGCGGCCAGACTCGGCCCAATGCTGGAGCGCTGGTACACCGATGACAGTCTCCCACACCGCCGCCTCTCTTCAGCTTTAAGCTGGAACGTTGATCCGCGGCCCGAAATCAGCCCAATTCTGGAGCGCTGGTACACCGGCGACAGTCTTCTCAGCAGCAGCGGACCCTCTCCCAGCCTCCGAAGAGCAGCCAGGTCCACCAGTCCCCAGAGGTAGGCCGCTAGCTAGCTAGCTTAGCTACACTGCCCAAAGGGCGAACACCCAAACAATCAAGTCCTTCGGCTTTCTGGTTCAAAATTAAATTATTTAGAACATTCCGATCACAGAGGGTCGATAGGTTCTGATTTTCATTTGCTAATATTTGCTAATATTTCTTGATTGATAGCTTTGAGGGGTGCCCAACCTTTTTTGAACCAAGGGCTACTTTTGAAGTTGGCAGTTTGCCGAGGGCTACTCGTCCAGTCTCAGTATCAAAAAACATAATTTTTCATCTCTCTACTCCTCACTTCTTTAAAGTAAATAAAACAGAACGTAATGTGTTGCTAGTTTTATTTAATTAAAGTATTTTATCAAAGTAAAAGAACACAATATTTGAAAAGCACACCATATTTTTTAAAGAAACGAATAAACAACTGAACTGAACAATATAAAACTCACTCATTAACACACTGAACTATTTACAAAAAGTTACAAAGGTGCAGATTTACAAATCTCCAACAATTTCAAACCTCAATAAAACCTAAATATCAAAACTAGGCAGCTGCTCTGTGCAGCAGGATGGTGTGTCATCTGCAGGTGCTGCAGTCCCTCACTGGTCCAGAATGCTGGCTTCAAAGGGCCATTCAGAGTTCCACCTGGTTATAAGACAAGACACACACACACACACACACACATTAGGTACAGAAAATGAAGGGCACACCCAAACTGCAAAATAAATAAATAAATAACACTAGCTAGCTAACTAGTCTGGTCTAAAATTTAATAAAAAAACAACATACAGACACATTGTGACAAGTCTATAGGAGACAATTTTTATGCAAGCTGTATAAAATAAATGTGTCTCTACCTTAGTGGGACTTCTGACACTGAGAGGAGGAGGCCAGGGTCTCATAGGCAGGGCAGTATGAGGTGGTTGCAAGGCGCAGGCAGGTCTCCAGATGATCATCAGTCATTGTGGATCTGGTTTTGGACTTGATGATTTTCATGTGTGAAAAAGCAGACTCACACAGGTAGGTCGATCCAAAAAGTGCTGTTAAGTTCAAAGCACATCTTCGGATGTTAGGATACTTTTCTTCTGACAGCAGACTCCAGAACTCTCCATTCACGCCAGGTGATGCTCTGGATTTGATCCCAATGTCATTTTGCAGAGTCAACACCTCATTTTCAACACCAGAGCTGTCCAGCTGAAACACGGACACCAATTTGGACACAATGTCATCCACATCAACATTTCCAAAAGGATAACACATGTAGCTGGTAATAGGCTCGATGGAGGAAAAGTCATTAAATCGTCTCTCAAATTCTGCTGAGATGCTCTGAACCTGCTTAGAATAGTGTGCACTGTCCAGTTGTGTGACCTCTTTCCCTTGGCGCTGTAGCTCTGCCTCCATGTGTGGGAAGTTTCGCAGGTCCCTGCGTTGCAGCCGACTTGTGAGCAGTTGCAGCCTGCTTTTGAAGGTGCTCACAGAACTGATCATGTGAATTATGTTTTTGTCCTTTCCCTGAAGCTCCAAATTCAGTTCATTGAGCAGGCTGGTGAGATCTGTGAGGAAGGCTAAATCCAAAAGCCACTGGGTGTCCTCGAGTTTTGAATGTCCACCATGACCTGACAGCTTCAGAAAATCCCTGATCTCAGGCAACAGCTCAATGAATCTGGCCAGAAATTTACCTCTGCTTAGCCACCTGACGTCCATGTGCAGCAGCAGGTCTGTGTGGTCTGCTCCTGCCTCCTCCAAGTGAGCCCGGAACAACCTCCTCTGCAGACTCCTGGCCCTTATAGAGCACACAGTTTTCATGGCAACATCCATCACTTCCTTCATGTTTAAAATCTTCCCACACAGGGCCTGTTGGTGGATGATGCAGTGATAGTTCAAAATGTCTGGGAAAGCATCATTCTGCTTGCAGAGTGCAACAAATCCACTGGTGTGACCGGTCATTGCTGGAGCACCATCAGTTGTTATTGAAATTAGTTTATAGAGGGGCAAGTTGCTTTTATTAACAAACTCCATAAACACATTAAAAATATCTTCTCCTCTTGTGTGTCCCTTCAAAGGCAAGATGGTGAGCAGCTCCTCTTTTGCACTCATGTCTGCAAAGGCCATTCTGATGAAAACACACAGCTGTGCTGTGTCCACCATGTCTGTTGACTCATCAAACTGAAGAGAGAAACACTCACATTGCTGCACGTTCTTTTTTAGCTGCTCCTCCACATCAAAAGCCATTCCCTCACATCGTCGTGTCACTGTTTGTCTGGACAACTGCATGTCTTTAATAGCAGCTACGATCTCACTTTTATTTTTAAAATCGTGAAAAAGTGCATCTGCAGCCTCAATAAACGCTTCTTTCATAACTTCTCCATCACTGAAAGACTTCTTATGTTGAGCCAGGATGCGGCTAACACGGTAGGAGGCGATTGTAGCTGCCTTACCTTTCGTGCTGGGCCGAGTGAAGATCGATTGCTGGGCTGCAAGCTTGTGTTTTAGCTCCCGCACTTTGTGAGTCCGTAAAGAACTTTTAGGAGGGAAATCTGCATCAAAACGTTTGTGCATCGTCTTGAAATGCCGCTCCAAGTTGCACTTTTTGGGCAAGGCAACGCTCGAATTACAGATGAGGCAAATAGACTTTGAATTAGAATAAACAAAAAAATAATCCTCCTCCCATTCTGTGTGAAAATAGTAAGTTTTCGTTTGCTTCTTCGCTAGTTTTCCTTCCATGTTTTCTGCGTACTGACATTCACTCTTCAGCGGTCTCACTGCTGTCTTAAAGTCTCGTCAGTCATCGCGAGACTGTGTCTGTGAGCATACAAGATGGGGAGGGCTGAGGAAAGCGTTGGTGCGCATTGGCATATAGTCATTCCTCCCTCCACCCCTTCTGCCGGAGTTAGAATGAAGCTGAGCAGCGGCCACCACTTCTGCCGGAGTTAGAATGAAGCTTAGCAGCGGACATTTCACCTTGTTAACAGCTGAGAGCCGGCTCGTCAGCTGTTAGAGCAAGGTTGAGCTTCGCGGGCAACTGGGAACCAGCTGGTGGGCGACCGGTCGCCCGCGAGCGACTGGTTGGGCACACTTGCCCTAGATCCTGCCCCAGTATTAATGTTTAGGTTTGGTAATTCCCCTGGTCTCCTTGTTTATCAGTTCTTACTTCTTGTATTTAGTTTCTACATCTCCAGTCCTTTACTTCTAGTTTAAGTCTCCTTGTTTATTTACTCTTAGTTTAACCTTTTAGTTTCCCTTCTGGTCTCAATGTTTGATCACTCTTGGTTTGACCTCCAGTTTAGTCTCCTTTTATTTATTTAGTATACCAGTCCTGCTCTGTGTCTTTAGTTAGTTAATTGTTCCCAGGTGTTTTGTGATTGCGTCCTGTCTTGTCTCTGTGTATAAATAGCCTGTCTGTCAGTTAGTTCCTTGTGGTGTCCTCGTTGGGTCTCCCCTGATGTCTCCTGTGTTGATCATGTCTCCTAAGAGTGAGTTTGCTGCCCTGTCAGCTTTTTTGATTTATTATCATTAAATATCTATTTTTGTATTCCTGCCTCCTGTGTACTCTTGTCTGCACCACTGGGTTCAAGCCTGCCTGTAAACCCTGACAGAACCAGTCTTTGTCGTAATGTATTTTGGGGTTTAAAAGCCACTGGGACGTTGTGTTTAGAAAATAAACGTCTCAATGTCTCTGAAACTCCCGCAACAAACGAAATGACCACTGGTCTGGGTTCCAAACAGGACTCCAGCCAGCTATCAGGTGAAAAGAAGGAACCCAGACCCAGACCAGTGGTCATTCCATATGTTGCGGGAGTTTCAGAGACATTGAGACTTTTTTTTTCTAAACACAATGTCCCAGTGGCTTTTAAACCCCAAAATACATTACGACGAAGACTGGTTCATCCCAAAGATCCAGTCCCCCGACGTTGAGGAGCGCCATGCGCAAAGATGAGAGATTTTCCACTCTCACATCTAAATCCAGCGGCACGCAGATTAAGTTGCTCTTGTCAGAGAAGCTATTATGGCAAATAAACCTCCTTTGGTGAACAAGTAGACCGCCATTCATGCAAGGTGAGTCAAATATCGATGATGGGCTATTGCAGGACTCTACAAATCCAGCTCCCCACGACGTGTCCGACTCCCAGCTGGATTGCATAATCCACAGACATCGAGATGAACCCCTCACCAGCCAAAAATCTGTGCGATCGTCTTAAAACGAGCCTTGATTCCGGCTCTAGATCCTCTCTTTCATTGCTTCTTCAGGCGTATTGCAACAAGCACTCAGGTGAGCAGCAAACAAATGGAGGTGGAACACTCCCTCTAGAATTGCTCCAGCTGTTACAACAAACCATTAGCGACTCCTTGATCGCCAACAGCGCATCTCGGTCGTAAACACGTTCAGCAAACGCGACAGTTACTAATAAAGACTAAATAGACTAAAAATAAAAGCAACAGACGGCTAAAACGGATAAATCGGGTAGCACCGGCGAAGCCACACAAACGTGCCATCTTGCCACGCCCACCTGTCAAGCCTGTGTGAGTTTAAGTCAGAGTCAGAGAGAGTCAGAGAATATTGTCATTTGCACCGCATGTGGTACATGTGATGAAACGAGATTATGTACACAGGGTCCCAGTTACACCCAACAATAAAATGTAAGAGAAGAACAATAATAACATCTAAGATATGAACTAAGAAAAACATCAACTAAAAATACACTAAGCACCAATGTAATAGAAAAACATCTTTACAAACATCAGCACAAACATGAGTCTGTATGAGCAGATGGTCACAAATGAACACAGCAACAAGAAAACAGATCAGCATCAGCATGATGTGATAGTTTGCAGTGATTATTCTTATCATTTATTTATTCATGAGTCTAACAGCCTCAGGGTAGAAGCTGTTCCTCAGTCTAGTGGTTCAGTGGTTTAAACTGTCCTTCTGACTAAATATTTGTCCACAAAGTTCACAAGGAAACAGCTTGTCTCCTGTGTGGACTCTCATGTGTATATTTAAATTTGTCTTATGACTAAATCTATGTCCTCAAAGATCACAAGGAAACAGCTTGTCTCCTGTGTGGACTCTCATGTGTATGTTTAAATTTGTCTTATGACTAAATCTATGTCCACAAAGATCACAAGGAAATGGCTAGTCTCCTCTATGGACTCTCATGTGTGAGTTTAAACCTGTCTTATGACTAAATCTTTGTTCACAAAGTTCACAAAGAAATGGCTTGTCTCCTGTGTGGACTCTCATGTGTGAGTCTAAACTTGTCTTTTGACTAAATCTTTGTTCACAAAGTTCACAAAGAAATGGCTTGTCTCCTGTGTGGACTCTCATGTGTGAGTTTAAACCTGTCTTATGACTAAATCTTTGTTCACAAAGTTCACAAAGAAATGGCTTGTCTCCTGTGTGGACTCTCATGTGTGAGTTTAAATGGTCCTTCCGACTAAATCTTTGTCCACAAAGTTCACAAGGAAATGACTTGTCTCCAGTATGAACTCTCATGTGTGAGTTTAAATGTGTCTTCCGGCTAAATCTTTGTCCACAAAGTTCACAAGGAAATGGCTTGTCTCCTGTGTGGACTTTCATGTGTGACTTTAAATCTGCCTTATGACTGAATCTATGTCCACAAAGATCACAAGGAAACGGCTTGTCTCCTGTGTGGACTCTCATGTGTCTGTTTAAACTTGACTTCTGACTAAATCTTTGTCCACAAAGACTACAAGGAAATGGCTTGTCTCCTGTGTGGACTCTCATATGTATGTTTAAATTTGGCTTCCGACTAAATCTCTGTCCACAAAGTTCACATGGAAATGGCTTGTCTCCTGTGTGGACTCTTATGTGTATGATTAAATGTGATTTGGAAGTAAATATTTTACCACATTCATCACAGCTTATTGATATTGGCATTGCTTGGACTTTCCTGCATGACTCTACATTTTTCTTCTCTCCAACACATTTCTTTTTAAGCAGACATCTTGAAGACTTCACTCCTGAATGACTTGTCATGTGTCTTTGAAGAGTCCGGTTACTGACATACTGCTTACCACACTCAGAGCAGCTCAAATATTTGTTGACAGTTTTTACTTCTGATTCAGGAGCCCTGCTCTCCTTCCAGTCTTTCATACTGTCTTCACGTTCTGATTCAGAGTCTGATGAGTTCTTTAGCAGAGAGTCAGGACTGGTCATTTCACCATCCTCTTCATCAGCCTCATTGTCAGTCTGTGAAGAGCTTGAACTGCCTTTGTGAGTCTTTAAATCTGGGTTTCTGCCTGTTAATCGGTCTCCTCCATATTGAGTTGGTTTCCCACCAGACTGGTCTAAGGGTCTTCCCTTCCACTCTGATAAGAGGCTCTGGGTCCTGCTGGTCCACATCAGGCCTTCAGTCTTGAGGAACTTCTTTTAATCAGCTCTAAACAGAGGCAGGTACCACTGAAACACATGAACATTAAGGAAATGTTACTTCATCACATACACACACATGCACACACATGCACACACACACACACACACACACACACACACACACACACACAATTTTACCCTCACAATCACCATCTTCTCTCTTCATATACTCAACTTATTCCTACAAAAGAACAATTTTAAAGGCAAAAAAAGTTATTTTATTCTGAACAAAGGAGAACTGTGACAAGTTATTTTTAACATCATCTTTTTAAATTTAACAAAGTTAAGTAACAGCGAAATCACTCTTCCAGTGTCAACCTTTAAGAGTTTTACCACTGATAATAAACTTGCTCATTATGACGGTTGCTTTTATAAATGTCAATTTATAAACTTTATTGTTGCTAAAAATACATCCATCCATCCATTTTCGTCCGCTTATCCGGGGTCGGGTCGCGGGGGTAGCAGCCTAAGTAGGGAGACCCAGACTTCCCTCTCCCCAGCCACTTGGAGCAGCTCCTCTGGGGGAATCCCAAGGCGTTCCCAGGCCAGCCGAGAAACATAGTCCCTCCAGCGTGTCCTGGGTCTTCCTCTGGGTCTCTCCCGGACACCGGAACACCTCACCAGGGAGGCGTCCAGGAGGCATCCTAACCAGATGCCCGAGCCACCTCAACTGGCTCCTCTCGATGTGGAGAAGCAGCGGCTCTACTCCGAGTCCCTCCCGGATGACTGAGCTTCTCACCCTATCTCTAGGGGAGAGTCCAGACACCCTGCGGAGAAAACTCATTTCAGCCGCTTGTATCTGAGATCTCATGCTAAAAATACAGGAAAACCGCCTGTTAGTGAGAAGGAAGCATTTACTGTATATTTCACAATTGTTTTTATGCCGGATGCCCTTCCTGACACAACCACAGACTTCTGTGTGGAACACAGAGCTGCTATCTACAGCTGCCGGAGGAGTAGATGGTGGGGGTTAGGGGTTTAGTTATTATTATTAAGCTGGAAAAGTGAAAGAAACGTGCGGCACGTTAAAAACAAAACTTAAAAACAGTGGGGCGGTCGACCACCCCGCACCACTCCCAGCGGTGCTTCACATTAGGTTTAGTTTTAGAGATTACTATGTTTATAGGCATTTTTTTAACAGGTTTAGAGATTTAATATTTTTTGATTTTTGTTTGTGAAACAAGGCAGTGGAAGCTGGTTCTGGTTCGGTCGATTGGACCCGGTGTTACACCATCTTCTGTGACCTGCAACAGTGCATGCAACACTGTCGCAATATACAGTGGTCACATAATATGGTGTAACACCAGTCTATAATGACGTCACTACAAATGCTCGGCGTGAAATTGAAAAACTCAATAGATGTCGTAGGAATTGATGTGTATATTTCTCGAGTAGTCTGTTAAATAGTGGTGTAACGGTACACGTGGGTGTACCAAACCGTTTTGGTACGGCACGTTCGGTTCGGTCCACCTGCGTACTGTTTCGGTCATTTTTTTCCCATTCATTACATTTTATTAACGAGAGATTATGTGCCACGGAACTAAAAATTCCTAAGCATGTTTCAGCATGGCGCTATTATCTTGCAGCATGTGCAACAATAGTAGCCTAGCTTCTCGTTGCAGTCTCCTGTTTGGGAACATTATGACTTTCTTGTTAAAAGACGTGAAAAATCCAAAGCTGTGTGTCGACGTTGTTTCACGGAGATTGGATCTGCATCAGGCAACACGTCTAACTTGTTAACGCTCTTGAAACGACATCATCCAAATGTGAACGTCTCTTCAACAAGCAAGAAAAGCAGCTTGTTGCAAACACTGACAGCAGCAGCATTTAAACAACCTTTATCAGGTAATTCAGATCGGTCCAGAGCAATAACACAAGTTGTAGGAGTTTTTAAAGCTCTGGATCTACATCCGTTTTCTGTTATTGATATGCTGGCTTTACTTATTGAGCCCTGATAAGACATCCATCACGTCAACACTTCAGTCAAAAAGTTCAGCACTTTATGAAAAACCTAAAACTGATATTGTCAACAAGCCCTGGTATTATTCTTTTATTATTATTATTATTATTATTATTATTATTATTATTATTATTATTATTATTATTATTATCTAATTAACCTTTTTAAATTAAAAGTTATAATCTTATTAACTCTTTTTTTTTACCTCTTTGTGTTTTATTTCCAGACTGAGACAGAGATAGCAGCTGTCTTCGTCCTGTTCAGGGAATCATCCACCAGAGATCATCTGCAGCTAAGAAGTCTGTGATGAATGAACTCTGAACTTTTCCAGGGACAAGTGGGAGCAGGTCCAAGAAGAGGTTGTGAGTAATGAGGCCAAATGCAGCCACATTGCTGTTACCTGTTGTTAGTGATGGGTTTTCTCCACCGCTGGAGATATTCAC
>JBBPBX010064488.1:0-20234 GCA_038048925.1 Garcialebias charrua | reverse complement strand
CCTACAGAGGACTGGGGTTAGTCTTTGCAATTAAGCTCAGTGTTCTGTGACAATATTATCAGAGGGAGGGGGCTTACATGTTCACTCCTGGCATACCAGGACCCATGGCGTTGTGTGGAGGCCTCATGCCACCACCAAAGTTCTGGGTAGACACAAACAAACAACCAAACTAATAAACAAACAAACAAATACATAAAACACTACATACAGTACTAGAATTTCAACAAACAAAAAAAATGCAAGTCAACAACATGAGAGATTTTACCTGAGGACCAGGTCCCATGGGCCCCATACCTCTAGGGCCACTCATTCTCTGCATAGGTCCCAGGTTAGGATGACCTGAAGGGTTCAAATTAACCATTTCAACCAAGAGGCAGAGAAACTGTATGTTTGAACAGGACATGCAGAATGAAGTCAGGGGAAAACAGTACCTTGTGGTCGCGTTGGGTCCATGTTGGGCAGCATGGGATGAGGACCTGGTCCTCCACCAGGTGGCTACAAGGAAGAAAAAACACTCACCAATTACCATATCGTAATCCATTTTAACAACAGTTTTGAATATAACAGTGTTATGCATCAGTTAATATCCCTTTAGACTGCCACTTTTTTAGATGAGGCAATCATTATTTGTTTCTTCAGAATTCAGAACTGAATTCAAAATCTTGCTTCTAACCTACAAAGCTCTCAACAACCTAGCTCCATCTTATATTGCAGATCTTATTGTCCCATATTTTCCTGGCTCCTCTCTTGTGGAATCAACGTCCAGTTTCTGTCTGTGAGGCTGACACACTGTCCAGTTAAGACTGGGCTGAAGACTTGCCTTTTTGATCAATCCTATAGTTAGGGTTGGCTTGTTATGCTGTTATAGACTTAAAACTATTAGAGGGAAATTTGATACTATTTCTCTCTTAACATGTGATTCTCAACCTGCCATTGTGTATCTGTTCCTCTCAAACCCAGCCGGTCAAAGCAGATGACCGCTTGTCCTGAGCCTGTTCTGCTAAAGGTTTATTCCTCATGAAGGAGTTTTTCCTTTCTACTGTTGCCTTCATGCTTGCTCAAGATGAGAGTCTGCAATGAAGTTAAACTCAAAGCAGTCTGCTCCTCTGATACATAATGTTATTAACTGACGTTTTATGTACTGGTATATTGTTAACTTCTTTTATATATACTGGTATATGAATGTTTCTGTTCAGTGCCCTGAGATGACCGACTTGGTGCTATATAAATAAACTGAATTCTTAGGATAAAACTCAACCTCAGCCATCAATAATTCCTGGTTCAAAACTGGCAAAAAGAATAAAAAAAAAACAGTTCCAGAGTAGTTTCTGTTCTTTGAGCTAGTTGAAGAACTATACAGTATTGCATGTTTTGAATATCTGAGTGAACTCTACCTGGTTGGCCATCCTCATGGGGGGACCTCTTGGGCCTCCAGCAAAGCGAGGTGACATGAAGGGCTACAACATAAACACAGTATGTAGTTTCTTAAGATTTCTAAGACCTTATGCACACATTTCATAAAATGTTACAGTATTCTAACTTCTCATTTGATGTTGTGTGAACACTGAAAGCAGCATAAGCATCAAAAGCTCAGAGAAAAGCCAAAGCATGAAGCGTCCGAACCATCATTCCCAACTGACTGCAGACCAGGAAAAAAGAAGGAGAGAGAAAGATAGATAGAATTACCTGACTGTGAGGTCCCATCATACTGTTAGGGGGAGGAGGCTGAGGGTGAGGAGAACCCTGGGGACCAGGAGGACCCTACAGCGTCACAGAAAATGAGGCAAGTGGGGGAGGGGGTACAGAAAAGGAACGGAGGGGAGGATGAGACAAAAGAGAAAAACAGGGAGCAAGATGAAGTAGGGAGAGACGCAGGGTTACTACAGGGCAGAGGACAGTTGGAGAGGAAGAACCAAAGAGCAGTGCCGAAATGTACAAACGCCCATTTTCATGTGCCCGACGGCAGAAGAGTGAGACTGAGCAGAGAAGAACAAGCAAACGACGGCCTTGACTGAGCGAGAAGAGACTGATGGAGAGGATGTGAGCTCTTATGCCTGTCAGTCAAGACATCAAGAAGCTTGCTGCATGCAGCATGTTATCAGTGCTAATTTCCTTGAATTAACAGCACCAATTAAGCTCTATGCAATTAGCTTTATAACAACACTAAACACTGGCACTGAGGCGCTGATGTTGCTGATCTGACAAAGTGAGGAGTCTAATTGAGCTGCCTCCTTAGTTTTTGCTATGGATAGTGTGCGTGTGCTCATATAGACATCAAAATGACTTCTGGTACAAGAATTATGAAATAATGAGTCACAGCACTGGCTTCTAGTTCATGATTAAAATTCAAAAAAAAACTATTGGATTTGTTTTTAATAATTTGCTCAAGTGGCAGAAGAGCGATACCTTCACTCCTAACAAGTTAGTTGCACACAGGTGCCTGCAGAGACTTTATCTTCATGGTGTATTGATTTACAATAGGTGCTGCACCTTTCAATTTCTCCATTCTGAATAATGGCCAGACCACGCCTGCCTGTTTACAGCACAGGGGGGTGGGGGGTCCAGACTGACAGAACATCTGTGATGTTGATGTAAAGTTCACTGAGCGGAGTGAAGCAGAAAACAAAACATGCAGGACCAAAACAGACACCAAGGTGGAACACGTTCAAAACCTCGACGATGAAAAGCTACAGGCAAATATTAATTCACTCTTTCACAGGAACTGAGCTTTTGAAATCTGATGTCTGAGTGGGTTTTTACCATCAGATGAATAATAAAATTGCAGGATCTTTTAACAGCAGCAGTAAAATTAGCATAGTGATGGACTTACTTGGAAAAAACCGGGTGGCATTGGTCCTCCTGGCATACCCTCACCAGGAGGCATCCCTCCCATCACAGGGCTGGGGGCTGCTGCTGCACTCTAAGAAACACATAAAACAACGGAGCAATGTAACCATTTCTTATTGTCCTACACAAAATAATCCAACTGATAATATTATTTGTGCCTTTTGAGCAACACAAACTGCTGCTTCACTGCACGTGTGCTGCTTTCATGACATTTTGTTAGACCTGTGAATAAACCCCATGTATTTCCTGTTTAAGCATCATTTAACCAACTGACCTGTTGTCATCTACAACATAAGTAAGGTATTAATGGAGTCATTATTGAGGTCTGAGCCCTGCTGATGAGGATCCAGTACGATCAGATAAGTGTCAGAGGGATGCACTGAGTCAGTGGCTCCAAAGTGCTGCTGCGCAGCAGGGGCAAGCTGGGCCTACTTCCTGCTCAAACCACAGCCCTAATTCACTAATGTGCCATTTGCTTCGGTCACACGCTCCAGCTGAAGCAATCTGAGATGAGCTAATGTCTTCAGAGCTGTGGGGTTTAGCTTCCAGGGAACAGCTACAGAAAAAAGTGCCCCCAGTACAATTTGTTAATGTGTCGCTTGCTCATGTTAAGATGTAGATCTGCCTCCACATGATTTTATCTTTGATCTTAGCTGATATCATTATTGATTTTACTTGATTTTATCACTTCGGCGTCAATATTATTATTGATTTTATTTGATTGTATCACTTGTTTTATTTTGATCTTTGCTTTGTTACACTTTGTAGCACTTTGAGATTTTTATTAATGAAAAGTGCATTATAAATAGAATTCATTATTATTATTATTATTAGATAAAAGTGAACAAGCAATGATCACCACAAGAATGGATGTATCAGCATCCACATGCAACTCTCGAGCTCCACAGTCCCACAGACATCACTGGTCAATAGCCAACACCTTCTCTTTAATCGACTGCACCGTTCCTAATTATATCTGCTCAGGCTGCCACTGAGGGGCCACTGTGAAATACCTCAGAGGGGAGAGAAGTGAGGCCACAGGGAAAAGTCACGTCTCCTCGTACTCCGGACACAGGCACCACAAACACTACTTAATTAAAAGGGTGGAGTCATAAAATGGTGCAGAAATGTTAGCCCAAAACTGAGAAATCATGAAGCCTGCTTACAATCTGTGAAGCTTCTTTTGTGATTTACTGAAACAGAGAAGTTAAAGAGAGTGGAAACCTCAGCTCTTCACTGTTACATACCACTACCAAAGACATTTGGACATTTACCGTAAGCTGAAACCAAGTCCAAAAATAATAATAATTTGGTTTAATTCAATTCAATTTATTTATATAGCGCCAAGTCACAACAGAAGTAATCTCAGGGCACTGAACAGAAACATTCATTTACAGTACTGTATATATAAAAAATAAGTTAACAACGTTAAATATGTGAGAAGCAGAATGCTTTGAGTTTAACTTCATCACAGACTCTTATCTTGAGCAAGCTTAAAGGCAACAGTGGAAAGGAAAAAAAAACTCCCTCATGAGGAAGAAACAAGTGGCCATCTGCTTCGACCGGCTGAGTTCAAGAGGAACAGATGCACAATGGCAGGCCAAGAGTTGCATGTTAAGATAGAACTAGCATCCAATGAAAACTATTCTTCATTTTTAACAATTAATTTAAGGAAATTAGGTCAATTTGTCCTCCAGTAGTTTAAGCTTATGGCAGCTAACTATAGGATTTATCAACAAGGAAAGACTTAAAGCTGGACAATGTGTCAGCATTAGACAGAAACTGAAAGTTGGTTCCACAAGAGAGGAGCCTGACAACAAGATCTTCCTCTCATTCTGCTTTTGGAAACTCTAGGAACCACAAGTAAGGTTGTTTTCACACCTGATGGTCCAGCAGACTCTGTTCGGTTGAGGACCAATATTCATAACATTTTGTTTACATTTGAGCTGGTGCGTTTGCATTCACACTGCACTGTGCAGTCGAGCCAACCTGTTCTCCCACTCGCCTGTGGTGGCGCTGCACCAAGAACTACTGAAAGAAACAACACAAAAACCTATGAAGAAGACACTTCTTCTTCTTCTTCTGGAAATAGAAACAAAAACAGAGTGGCGTCAACAAAAACAGAGTGGCGTCAAGTTTTAAGATTTCTATTTTGTTATTCTTAAACAATGGACTCAGCATGAGTGGAAGATGAGGCAGAAGACCATGGAGAATGTTGTTTTTCACACAAGGCAAGCTGATGGCTCTCAGGGTTTCTGCAGGTTTCAACAACTCAAATTTAAGACTTTTTAAGACTTTTTTTATAGACCAGTATGAAACAAATTTAAGACCTATTCACAACATATGTACACGACAGAAATGTACAGAAGAAATGCATAATTACTAAAATACTTGAAAAGTAACTTTATTCAAAAAAACGAAACAAACACATTTTACATGCAGTGTTGTTGATAATGGAGAACAAAAACATCTAGCCATGAGGTTGAAGATGCTTGTATGTGGACTACATAAATCTGAGCTCCTCTCCCTTAGCAAGAATCTCCTCCATAGGCATATATTTCTAAATTATCACACTAACCTTTATGACGGATTCTGCACCCAACCTGATGTCAATGTCTTTGGTTGGAGCCAGTTCTTCTTTTCAGCTACATCCAGTTTGATGAGCTGCAGTGTGGAGATATCTTGGAGGACCTCTCTCTTAATGAAGCGTCTGAGTAGACTAACAAAAGAAAATGAAATTACCATGAATTATAAAAAATTCAAACAAAATCAATACTGAGTCCTCAAACAACAACTTATGTCAACACACACATTTATAAGTTAGTACTACCGGGTAATATACTTATAAAACACATTTACAGAAATATATAGCCTAAACAGGTTTATCAAATTTGCATCTGAAAACTAAAGCTGTCATATAAACATGTTTGTTAAAATAAAACGTTTACTTACTTTTACATGCTTCATTAAGTTATTAGCTGTTGAATGCCCCATGAACTGGGATCCCAGGTATCTGGAATGTACCTGTCCCTCCTCCCAAAAACGCAGGTGTAGGTCCAGCTGCTTGGTTTTGGTGGTTTGATTCAGGCTTTCATCGAACATGAGCACAAACGGTCCAGTCACTTTGGAAATTAGTTCTCTTTTTATAAAGTCTGCTAGTCCAAAGCGGGTAATGTATGCAGTTTTATCTTTTCCACACTTAAGTGATTTGGCGATGTCTGGAAACATCGTTTGAAACAAGTCTCCAATGTCTTCATTTGTGCTGTATGAGTGATGTTTAGTTATCACGTGGAGAATCCAGAGAACCTCTGCTCGTAATGTAGCCTCTGACCCGAAGACAACACGAAGGTTGCAAACAGGAGCTGCTGAGCCGCTGTCTCTCCGAGGTAGAGTAGATGAGCCAGTGTTAGTGCTGGAGCAGCAGAACTGGCTAATAGCGGTCATCTGTCTCAAGCCTTTCACAGCGCTAACGTGCTAACATGCTAACGTTCTGAGTTTAACGTTTCTTTTACATAAGCAGCAGTAGGCCTCAAAGTCGCTGTTTGGCGACGGCTTTAACCAAACCTTAAACTCGTCCCTCTCAAGCCAAGTGTTGTTAAATTCGCATTTTCCCATGTTAGAAACAGCACGCCGTCTTCTTCTGCTGTTGTTATTGATGTTGTCGCCTTGGACTCTCACGAAAACTGATTGGCTGCAATACGTCACATGTTTGTCACGTAGGAAGCTTTTTTTTTTGAGCGCTTGAGGCAGGATTACGACGCGCACGAAATTAAGACATCTTAAAAAAAAATAAGACTTCAACGCAATAGTTCAGCAGATTTAAGACTTTTTAAGGCCTAAAATTGCGATTAAAATTTTAGACTTTTTTAGACCCCGCGGAAACCCTGTCTATCCACATTATTCCTACGCCCCATGACGCTTTGCGCGAAATGTGCACACGACTTCCGGTTGACCGGAAACACCGTTTGTTTACATGCGAGTAATACAGTTGAAGACAGTCCAAACTTTGTTGTTTTAGTTCATTAAAAATGTGGGAACACCACTCGTTTTGTTAAAAGAGGAGGGACAAATAAAAAGAAATAATAATAATAATAATGAATTCCATTTATAATGCACTTTCATTAATAAAAATCTCAAAGTGCTAAATAACAGATGTGACCTGATCGCGCAGACATAATTTAAATAGCGAACGCGTTTGCTCCGGCCTCTCGGCTAAGGTTTATTAGCAGCTATCTCGGCTAAAAGTACCTGTCGCGTCTGAGATCTATCGTTTTAAGACAGTAAATCTTCCAAAACTCTCATTAATATCCCTCCCCGAATAAAAAGAAATAACAGATGTGACCTGATCGCGCTGACATAATTTAAAAATACATAAATAGCGAACGCGTTTGCTCCGGCCTCTCGGCTAAGGTTTATTAGCAGCTATCTCGGCTAAAAGTACCTGTCGCGTCTGAGATCTATCGTTTTAAGACAGTAAATCTTCCAAAACTCTCATTAATAAACCCTCCCCGAATAAAAAGATGTTACCTGATCGCGCAGACATAATTTAAAACTACATAAATAGCGAACGCGTTTGCTCCGGCCTCTCGGCTAAGGTTTATTAGCAGCTATCTCGGCTAAAAATACCGGTCGCGCCTGACATATATCATTTTAAGACAGTAAATCATCCAAAACTCTCATTAATAAACCCTCCCTGAATAAAAAGAAATTACAGATGTTACCTGATCGCGCAGACACAGCCATAGAGAAGGATGCAGGAACACTCTTTCTTTGTTTTGGGTCCGTGTTGAAAACACTGTTGTTTTAGCCAAAGATTTAGCTTGGTCCGGTTGTTGGTGCAGCCGCGAACAGCACAGCAGGTACCTGAACCCCGGTAGGACATTTCAGTAAACGTTCCGTTTAAACAAAAGCTGTGTTTGCTCCGATAAAATGAATGAAAATAACTTTCAAAAACACCCGCGATCCATACTCCGCCTATGGAATACAGGCACTTCCGGTGTCGGACAGGAAGTACAATGCACATTCGCTTCTACAGTGACACCCTCAAGAATATTGTGGATATGAGGTAAGAGAAATGCGTGTTTGTTTGCCCTGCGCTGTAGTCCATTTCCTGCTTGTGGAGCGGCGCCCGGTCTGCTTGCATCACACTGTACTCGAACCGCGCTCGAGTTTACGTCTACCGGACAGAGACCTAGGTTTTTAGGCGGGCCAGAGTTCGCCTTTTTGTTCCGTGACAGAGTTCGATGGTGCATTCACACCTACCCAAATGAACCAGACTTCCTAGCAAACGGACTAGAGTTTGGAACAACAGGGCTGGTGTGAGCAGGCGAAGAATTTGGGCCCAAAAGTTAAAGAAGCGATTGAAGCCACAGATTGGAACAGGGTGCAAGGTACACCACTGATGGACTACAGTCCGTCGTGTAATGTCTATCGATTAAATTATTCAGGGAAGATAGATTTGGTACTAGAGAAAATAGAACATAGCAGACAACATGGGAGGGAGAACACAGATTCACAAAAAGCTTTACGCTTATTACAGGGGTTGCCGTGCAGTGTGTGGTCAAGGGGTCCATTTGATGTAGGTTTTTGTAATCAAGTTAAAGCCATTCTTTTGCAGATGAAAACAACTGACAGGATTTTTCAGACACAGTATCCTCTTTCTAGAGAAAAGAATGAAGGTATCAGGGAAACAATTGCTGGGTTGTTGAAGCAGGGAGTATTAGTGAAGTGTTGCTCTCCTTTTAACACTCCTATAACGCCTGTCGCTAAGTCTGGAAAGGGCGTTTTCAGGTTGGTGCATGATCTGAGAAAAATAAATGCAGGACTTCAGACTTGTAATTTTGAAACTCCTAATCTGTACACCATGCTGTCGAACGTAGATCAACACTACAAGTGGTTTAGTGTTCTGGACCTTTCAAATGCTTTTTTCTGCATTCCAATTGTTCCAGCCTGTCAAAAACTTTTTGCATTTACTTATGAGGGTCAGCAATTTACATACACAAGATTGCCCCAGGGACTGACTGTTAGCCCTTCCTTGTTCAATCATGTGTTGCAAAATTTGATGAAATCATTTCAAAGTTCCCATCTTAACGGGAGCTGCATTCTTCAATATGTGGATGACATTTTGATTGCTGTGGACACGGAGGAAACTGTAGCTAAATTAACAACAGATTTTTTGATTTGGCTTAATGATATGGGGTTTAAAGTGTCAGTGTGGTGTTTTTAGGGAGGATAGTTTCTGCCAAAGGTATTGGAATGAGTAGTGAACACAAGTCCAGCGTTCTGAGTCACCCGAAACCACGGACTGTGCAGGAAATGATGTCCTTTTTGGGGTTGGCAAATTACAGCAGGAATTATATCCCTGATTTTGCTGAAATAGTAGCTCCACTCAGAACACTTATGACAGACGCAGGTTACACACACCTGAAAGCTCCAATCTGCTGGTCTGCGGAAGCCGAATCGTCTTTTGTGATTTTAAAACAACTCTTACATAGTGCGTCTGAACTGGCATCGCCAGACTTGGGAAAAATGTTTGAACTCTATGTTAAAGAAAAACAGGGTTTTGTGAGCTCAGTACTGTGGCAGTCGAGTCCACAGGGGAGGAGAGTCTTATGTTATTACAGCACGAGATTGGAGCCAGTTGAAAAAGGTCAACCCACATGCACTAGGGCACTTTGTGCCATTTCTAAAGCAATTAAGGGGACATCACATATAACAAGAGGACAAGATGTTCACACCTCACACGCAGTTACAAACTTCATCTCCAGCAATAAGTTCACTCTTAGCCAACAGACCCTGATGCATGCTCAATAATCTAGGTAGAAAAATCTAAAAAAGCTAAGTCTGGTTCTCTGGACATTCAAAAAAACCAAAACAAAACAAAGCAAAAAAAACCTGTAGAAACGTTTCATCTTTCGTCCGAAAGACTTCCTCAGTCTGAGAAGCTGTATTCAGCTCAGTCTTATAAATAGCACCCTCCCACAGTGGATCAACCAGTTGGCTGATGACAGCCGAAACCAGCTGCTCACATGATCAAGGAGGACCATCAGCCTGACGATGGATCGTTAACACCCTGATGGTTGTTTGCTATTCACAGAGGGCTGAGTGATACTAGCAATAACAGCATTGTAAGTGGGGGACAGTTGAACCCGGAGGCCTCCACCTCTGTTTAATGATGGACGGTTTCTTTTCACAAAGATGGCCTCCTTTACTCCTCTCTCAAACCATCGTTCCTCTCTATCAAGGATGTGAACATCTTCATCCCTGAAAGAGTGACCGCTGGCCTGGAGATGAGTGTAGACTGCAGAGTCCTGACCTGATGATGTTGATCTTCTGTGCTGGGCCATCCTTTTGGCCAGTGGCTGTTTAGTTTCCCCGATATAAGACTGATCACCCTCCTGACACAGAAAAAAAAACATGTGGTTGGTGGTGGTCTGACATGTAGCTCCTGCCCCAACTCTGAGAACATCAGGCAGTAAAAAATGTCGTCAAGCCAGTCTCCACTTCCAAAATGATGGTTTTGTTGTGCACACAAACACTATGAATTATGGTAACCTTTGCATGTTTTCAAAATAAAAACTGTTAATGGCGTCATACTTGCTGTTGTTACAAAATTATTTGTGGATGATTTATTTATATTATTACTTATTATATGAGAACTGTTACCATCAGGGAAAAGGTACAGATCGATCAAGACAAGAACAAATAAATTTAAATATAGTTTTTATCAGTCCACCATTACTGAACTTAACAACATCTGTAATAAAAACTGAATAAGGGACAACTGGTGTAATATCAATCTGCTTGTGTTGCACATTTGGAGTGTTTCAAACCTGTTATTAACTTTTATACAGTTTATATTTTTATATTGTTTTATATTTTACTGTTTTTACTTTTGTTCTGGGAAGCAAAGCCAGATTTCACTGTATTCGTGTGCATGATAATAAAGGTCTCTTCTATTCTATTTTGCAGCAGGTTTTGAATTGTCTTCTGCTGAACTTGATCCACCACAAAGACTGTGTGGTTCACAGTGTTTCTGCACAAATCAAAATATGAAACTTTAAATTAAAATGTTCTCAGCAAACAATAAGTATAATTTTTATACACACTAACCAGAATCCTCCAGTGATTTTGGTCGACATGGAAAAATAACACAAAGCTCTTGTAATTCTCAAAATTTACCAGTAAAATGAAACACTTGATGTTAAAATGCTATAAATGTCATTTCTGAAATTAATGTACAATTTTAACTGTTATTTTTCCAAATGGTTATTCTCTCTTAAAAATATTAAACATATAAATTATTTAAAATGAAACATTGCTGTTTTTACTTGAACTACCGTATGTTGCATTTCAATGAGACAAACTTTCTGCACAGTAATGATGTGATTTGTGGTAAAGTCGTACTTACCCTCACTGTTTCTACAACATCCTGAAGAACGAGCAACAAACACAGCAACTTAGGGAAAATTACATGGAAAATGTCCAACTTTGGAGGGCCTTTATTTTGAAATTCACATGAGATCTTGGTGACATTTGGTGAGCAACATCTGGAGATGTTCTACAGTCAGCCTGAAGTGAGACTGGTCACTGGAAACTAAGAGTTTTGTTTTAATATTAATGGAAACTTCAGGGAAAACAATTTAACATTCTCACATAATGAACATACAAATAACCACAAAACAGAGACAAAAGTTAAATATTATGGATCCATATTCACAGGAGGACATTAAAAATCATTTATGAACATAGACCAGCAAGAATGACTTCAATCATCTAGAGTCAAAACATGAAAAACACATTGGAGTTTTTTTATTTATTTAACTTAGCAACACAAAAAGTTCTCTACTCTTTGGATATGGGGGCGACATTCAAACTTTTAGTGGAAACAGCTGAGCAGGAATGTTGGTCCCATTACAGCTTCCAGTGCTAACATGTGTTTTATGTACAGAGTTTGTACCAACAGGAGACACACATCAGCTTTTATTTTGAAAGAACCACGCAAGCGTGTACCTAATTCATGGTGTTAGCATGTGCACAACCAAACCGCGTGAGCGCTGACTTTTAGAAGTGGAGGCTGCTGGACCAAAGTATAATATTGAACAATTTTACTAGAAATTACAACCATACCTGTTAGAGAACAAACATGTGGTTGGTGGAGGTCTGACGTGAAGCTCCTGCTCCTACACAGAAAAACACACACACAGTCACGAGACTAGATTATCCAAGCACGTGACAACGAGACGTAGCTGCTAACAGCTACACATGCTAACAGCTACACATGCTAACAGCTACACATGCTAACAGCTACAGATGCTAACAGCTACACATGCTAACAGCTACAGCTGCTAACAGCTACACATGCTAACAGCTTCACACGCTAACAGCTATACATGCTAACAGCTACACATGCTAACAGCTACACATGCTAACAGCTACACATGCTAACAGCTACACATGCTAACAGCTACATATGCTAACAGCTACACACGCTAACAGCTTTACATGCTAACAGCTACAGATGCTAACTGCTACACATGCTAACAGCTTCACATGCTAACAGCTACAGAAGCTAACAGATACGCATGCTAACAGCTAAAGCTGCTAATAGCTACATATGCTAAGAGCTACAGCTGCTAATAGCTACATATGCTAACAGCTACAGCTGCTAACAGCTACATATACGTATATGCCACTTTTTGCCTCTATAACAACATCAACTACTACCTCGTGCATGTACTGTGTACATTAACTCATACGCTGCTTTGCCACTTTGCAAATGTCAATGCTAGAAACCTTTAGTTTATTTTAGTTATACTTTTTATACTCTTTTTTTATACTAGTATGCAAAAACTCAGGACAATATTATGTTCATTAAATGTTTAATGTTTTAGTTTTAGTTTTAGAGTCGGTGTAAATTTTCATACTCTTATACCACTATGCAAAAACTCAGGACAGTGTTAGTTTTACTATTTTATGCTTATGTCTATTATTATATGTTTCAGTGTTTCAATGTTTAGATGTTTACTGTTGCACCGAGGGACTGAGAGAAACGCAATTTCGGTCCTGTGTATGTCCTGTACAGTACATATTGCAGATCTGACAATAAAGTTGACTTTGACTTTGATATGCTAACAACTACAGCTGCTAACAACTACAGCTGCGAACAGCTATAGCTGCTATCAGCTACAGCTGCTAACAGCTACAGCTGCTAACAGCTACAGCTACTGACAGCTACAAATGCTAACAGCTACAGCTGCTAACAGCTACAGATGTTAACAGCTACACATGCAAAAAGCTACAGATGCAAACAGCTACAGATACAAATTTTCTTGTTTAAAATTAACTTTTAAATGTATTAATGGTCTTGTCCCTGAACTGGTGAGCAGAATGATTTTAAAAGTCAGCAGCTCAGGAGTTGCAACAAGAGGTGCAGTTGATGGAGACTGTAAACCTACAAAATACAAAACATCATTTGGTCAATGCTCCTTCTCATTTAAAGGTCCTCATATCTGGAACAGTTTACCATCAGCAATAAAAACATTGACTGATCTTAGAGGTTTTAATTCCCAGGTGAAAAAATGGTTGAAACAAAACCAAATCTGTGAACACTGAATCCTATAGGGACAGAGGAGCAGCTGTGTGTGTGTGAGGGAACTGTTTAAGCCATTTAAACTTCATTAAATTTTTATTTTTTTTAGATGTTTTTATATAGGGAACTGTTTAATCTTAATTAAATTTTAATTTTATTTTAGCTGTTTTTATATAAAAGTCCAACCAAGGACTGGGTTTGCAAATTAGCCTATGGCTAGAAATCCTGTGTACAAGACAACGGTTGCTTCGTTTTTAACATGTAACATTGTTTATTGTGCTGTCCTTGTTCAAATAAACTTGAATGAAATGAATGAATGCTAACAACTACAGAAGCTAACAGTTACAGATGCTAACAGATACAGATGCTAACATCTACACATGCTAACAACTACACATGCTAACAACTACAGACATTAACAGTTACAAATGCTAACAGCTACACATGTTAACAGCTACAGATGCTAACAGCTACACATGCTAACAGCTACAGATGCTAACAAATACAGATGCCAACAGTTACAGATGCTAACAGCTATAGATGCTAAAAGCTACAGCTGCTAACAGCTACAGATGCTAACAAATACAGATGCTAACAGCTACAGATGTTAATAATTACAGATGCTAACAGCTACATATGCTAACAACTACAGCTGCTAACAGCTACAGCTGCTATCAGCTACAGCTGCTAACAGCTACAGCTGCTAATAGCTACAGCTGCTGACAGCTACAAATGCTAACAGCTACAGCTGCTAACAGCTACAGATGTTAACAGCTACAGATGTTAACAGTTGCACACACATGCAAAAACACATGCAAAAAGCTACAGATGCAAACAGCTACAGATGCTAACAGCTACAGATGCTAACAGCTACAGATGCTAACAACTACAGAAGCTAACAGCTACAGATGTTAACAGATACAGATGCTAACATCTACACATGCTAACAACTCTACATGCTAACAACTACAGATATTAATAATAATAATAATAATGCATTTTATTTGGTAGCGCCTTTCAAAGCACTCAAGGACACTTTACAGCATTAAAAACACAGTAAACACAGTATAAAATAACTATATACCGGTAAAAAGAAAAATTAAAATCAATTAAAAAACACACAAAAAAGAAAATATATAAAATAACTACATAAAAAAGAAAAATTAAAGTGAGAAGGCTAACTTGAGAGTCAGAGTCAGAGAGAGTCAGAGAGTCTTTATTGTCATTTGCACCGCATGTGGTACATGTGATGAAAACGAGATTATGTACACGGGGTCCCAGTTACATCCAACAACAAATGCAAGAGAAAAACAGTAATAACATCTAGAATTAACTAAGAAAAACATCAACTAGTAATACACTAAGCCTAATATAGTGGGAATAAACAGCAGCACGAACATGAGTTTGTATGAGCAGATGGTCACAGATGAACACAGATGAACACAGCAACAAGAAAACAGATCAGCATCAGCACAATGTGATATTTTGCAGTGTTTATTTTTTATTTTATTTTTATTTATTCATGAGTCTAACAGCCTCAGGGTAGAAGCTGTTCCTCAGTCTAGTGGTTCTACACTTGATGCTCCTCAACCTCCGTCCTGAGGGGAGTGGGGCAAAGAGTGAGTGTGCTGGATGAGTGAGGTCTTTCATGATGCAGGTGGCTCATTGAACAGATGAGTTTTGAGTTTTGATTTGAAGGTCAGAAGGCAGTCAATGTTACGGATGTCTGGGGGAAGAGCGTTCCAGAGTTGGGGAGCAGAGTGAGAAAAGGTTCTGTGTCCCATGGTGCGGAGGCGGACAAGAGGCACGTTAAGGTGGATGGAAGAGGAAGAACGAAGGGAGCGTGAATGGGTGGTAATGTGCAGGAGATCAGACAGGTAAGGAGGGGCGAGGCTATGAATAGCCTTGAAAGTGTATAACAGGATTTTAAATTGAATTCTGAATGTGACTGGAAGCCAGTGGAGTTGCTGCAAAACTGGGGTGATGTGGTGGAATGAGGGGGTTTTGGTAACAATGCGGGCAGCTGAGTTTTGAACCAATTGAAGCTTACGGGTTAATTTGTGAGGCAGACCAAAAAGGAGAGAGTTACAGTAATCAATTCGAGAAGTGACCAGACTGTGGACCAGGATGGAAGCAGAGTGCAGAGAGAGGGATGGACGGAGACGGTTGATGTTTCGAAGGTGGAAATAAGCAGACCGGGTGATACTATTGATGTGAGAGTGAAAAGAGAGAGTGCTATCGAGAATGACACCCAAACTCTTAACGTGAGGGGAGGGAGAAACCAAGGAGTTGTCAATATTGAGGGAAAAACTGTTAACTTTAGATAAGGTGGATTTAGTACCAATGAGTAAGAACTCTGTTTTATCACTGTTTAATTTCAGGAAGTTAGACGTGAACCAGGATTTAATTTCAGCTAAGCAGGAAGTGAGGGAGGAGGGAGGCAGTGAAGAGTCAGGTGCAGTGGATAAAAAGAGCTGGGTGTCATCAGCAAAACAATGGAAATGGATGTTAAATTTACGGAAGATATGGCCAAGGGGGAGAAGGTAGATGATGAAAAGAAGAGGCCCCAGGACAGAGCCTTGGGGCACACCTGAGGTCACAGGAGAGCAATGGGATCTGAATGATTTTAGTTGGATGAACTGGGTGCGGCCAGAGAGATAGGACTGAAACCAAGCGAGGGGTGTGTGGGTGATGCCAATGGACGAAAGTCTATGGAGGAGGATGTTGTGGGAGATGGTATCAAAAGCCGCACTGAGATCGAGGAGGATTAGGAGGGAAAGTAAACCAGAATCAGCCGCCATGAGAAGGGAGTTGGTGATTCTGAGGAGAGCAGATTCTGTGCTATGACCGGGGCGGAAACCAGACTGAAACTGTTCGTACAGACTGTTATCTGTTAAATGGAGGTGGAGTTGAGAGGCGACTGTTTTTTCCAGAATTTTAGAGATGAATGGAAGGTTGGAAACAGTTACAAATGCTAACAGCTACACATGTTAACAGCTACAGATGCTAACAGCTACACATGCTAACAGCTACTGATGTTAACAGCTACACATGCTAACAGCTACAGATGCTAACAAATACAGATGCTAACAGTTACAGATGCTAACAGCTATAGATGCTAAAAGCTACAGCTGCTAACAGCTACAGATGCTAACAAATACAGATGCTAACAGCTACAGATGTTAACAAATACAGATGCTAACAGCTACAGATGTTAACAGCTACACATGCTAACAGCTACAGATGCTAACAGCTACAGATGCTAACAGCTACAGATGCGAACAGCTACAGCTGCTAACAGCTACAGATGCTAACAAATACAGATGCTAACAAATACAGATGCTAACAGCTACAGATGCTAACAGCTACAGATACTAACAGCTACAGATGCTAACAGTTACAGATGCTAACAGCTACAGATACTAACAGCTATAGATGCTAACAGCTACACATGTTAACAGCTATAGATGCTAACAGCTACACATGTTAACAGCTACAGATACTAACAGCTACAGATGCTAACAGTTACAGATGCTAACAGCTACAGATACTAACAGCCAGTGGTGGGCAACGCTAATCCAAAAATTAGTTCCGCTATTTCTAAAGCACTAATTAATTTATTTAGGTCCGCAATTTCAAAAGCACTAATGTCTTGTGAAAATTAGGGGAAGCTAATTCTAATCCGCTAATTAAATTCAACAATTGGTAGCAGCAAGTTATGCAATATTTGCACTACACTGCCAACTAGCGGTGCATGAACTGTTATACAGTAAGTTGTTTGAGTTTCAGAGTATTTAGTTTGGTTCTCTTCAACAGGTTTGACAAGGACAAAATGTACCCATTCCAAAGTCTGTTAGCTAAACTGCAGACATATTTGGCTGTTTTTTTTCTTCTTTTGTTACTTTTAGTACCACTAGATCGCATGTGTCAAACTCAAGGCCCGTGGGCCAAATCCGGCCTACCATAACCGTTTCTGTGGCTCTCTACACCCTAGAACTTCAAGATAACAGTTGTAAGCATGTTGTTCTCAGGTGATGGGTCCCCATCCCTACACTCCCTGGTCTCTCTGTTAATTGTCTTGCTTATCTCCTCCATTTTGTTGTCCAGGTGTTTGTGATTGTCATGCTGTGTGTTCATGTACCTGTATATAAAGTCAGGGATTTTTTAATTGATAAAGCTCTGTATATGTTGTATAACACAATCATTGTTCCACATTTAATCTATTGTATTGAGGTTTGGGGAAAAGCGTGCAAAACAATTACAAAGCCTGTTTTTATTTTACAAAAGAGAGCTGTAAGAGTAATCACCAGAAAACATTTCAGTCACCCATCAAACACCTTGTTTCTTCAGCTAAATTTATTGAAATTCCAGGAATTGGTAGAATATAGTATTTTATCAGTTATGTATAGGGCTCATAATAACACATTACCTTTAAATATCCAAAGAAATTTAGACAAAGTTATTACAATCTTAAAGGGACAGATATTCATCAAACCACAATTCAGAACCAGCTTAAAGGGACGGTCTACCTCAATTCAGGGAGTTGGATTGTGGAATGTTCTGGAGAGTGATGTTAAAAATGCAAAATCAATTCATTCATTCATTCATTCAACCTTTATTTATACAGGCTAGCCTCGTTGAGTCACGGGGACTCATTTACAAGAGGGACCTGTCTCACTCACACCAAACAACCATCCACTCTCACACTCACACCTAGGGTCAATTTAGAGTCACCAATCAGCCTAACAAGCATGTTTTTTGGTCTGTGGGAGGAAACCGGAGTACCCGGAGGAAACCCACGCATGCACGGGGAGAACATGCAAACTCCACCCAGAAAGGCCCCGGACCGGGATTTGAACCGGCAACCTTCTCGCTGAGAGGCAGCAGCTCTACCAGTTGTGCCAACGTGCTGCCCAATGTATACATTTAAGAAAAAGGTCTTAAAGGACTTGCTCAAAAACTATATATGATGAAGCTTAGTGTGTTTGTGTATTACAGTTAGAAAAATTAAGTAGAGTTATTCATTTTGTGATGTAGTTTGAAGGTTATCATTGGTTGAACAAACTGTGAAATAAATAAGGGGCAGATATAATAAGATTTCATCTTCTTTCTGCTCCTTTCATTTTATCCTACTTGTATTCTTGTATCTGATGAAACTGTTTTGTATTGTTCTTTTAAAATGAATGAATAAACATCAAATCAAATCAAATCAACGGCCCAGTCAGAGTCCAGAACCTGAACCTGAAACCTTCAGAGAGCTGAGCAGAAACCTCAAAGAACTGAAGCAACAATGGAAAGAAGAGTGGGTCAGAACTCCTCCAGAACCAGGAGAGAGACTGATGAAGTCCTGCAGAGAACCACAGAGGATTCTGCTGCTGAAGGAGGTTCTGTTGGGTCAGAGGCACAAGCTGAGGTTAAATTTTAATGATTTTAAAACTTGTTAAAGATCAGCCATCCAGCTAACTGTCTATTATCCTTGTATCTGATGAAAATGTTTTGTATTGTTCTTTTAAAATGAATGAATGAACATCAAATCAAAAATAAGTCTGTATCTCTGTGTTTATCATTGTCCTGGCATTGTCTCCTCCTGTTGCCTCTGTCTCCTGAGTTCCTTGTGATTCCCTGAGTATGTAAGTTTGCTGCCCTGCGGACGCCATTTTGAAGAGTCCTAATGGTGAACTACTTTTTTTAAATCCAGCAGATTTGACCATTTCGTGAAACTCTCAAGCTCAGAAACTTGTGCTATAACGTCAGCTATGAAATATATTTTTTCTCAGCAAAGAAATAATTGTTTTACCGTGTTTTGTTGTAAAATCCTGGCTTCTTTGGCCGTCGCGGACGCCATTTTGAAGAGTGCTAATGTGGCGAAAATTCTATTTTTAAATCCAGACGCGTCGCGTAGGCCCTGAGAAACATCCATAAGTTCACCCTCCATGTTAAAAAGTCTTCGTCTGACTCTTCGAAAACAAGCAATAAAGCTTAGGATATAGTTGACGCGTCGCATAGGGCGCGCGGCCAAAGTGACGCAATCGCGAAGTCCCCGCCCCCGCGCTTTGGCCAGCGCGTTGGTTTTGCGCGTGGTCGTGCACCTCCTAGATTTTGAAGCTCCGCAAGCCTAGCGCGCGCGCCGAATTGATTGACAGGTCGGGTGTGGACCTCACCGACAGTCTTCACGCCAGAATCTGCAGCTGTCTGCGCCGCTGTGGTCGTGGAAACGGCGTCGCGACGCATGGAGGAATGTTTTGTGACACAAAATGTTAAAATTCTCCTTCATTCCTGATCTGGAGTCGGACTTTTCTTTTGTTTTTTCGCCAAAAGTCACGTGCAGCTGTCTGCGCCGCTGTGGTCGTGGAAACGGCGTCGCGACGCATGGAGGAATGTTTTGTGACACAAAATGTTAAAATTCTCCTTCATTCCTGATCTGGAGTCGGACTTTTCTTTTGTTTTTTCGCCAAAAGTCACGTGATCGCTTTCTCCTCCGCTGACTCCATGCATTGAAAGCCGCAAATAAAGACAACAGTTCAGCACGCGAGCAGAAAGCTATTTGTTTTTGTTGTGTGATTTCAAACAGTTCTTCTTCTACGGTAGATTTCTTCTTCTACACCCTTTCTTGCAACATATGCACAGGTTTTAGAGGGTACTGCCACCTGCTGGTCCGTAAAAGAACAGCACTTTGCCAAGCGCTGCCGTGCCACACTATAAACGCATGCACAGTGCGCGCGCAGCACGCGCGCTCCAGCTTGCGGACCAAAGCGCGACTATATCCGAGCCTTAAGGCTCCAGAGTAACACACTGG
>JBBPBX010064487.1:8313-20234 GCA_038048925.1 Garcialebias charrua | reverse complement strand
CAGAATGTTTATTCAGCTGGTTCACTCTGGTTGACGGTGGAGTTCCCCGATGGCTGGGGGTGAGCGTCAGATTACATGTCCTCCAGGCGTATGCAGATAAGGTGGCCTTGAAGGCCAGCCGGGGGAACCAGATTCAGATAAACACACAGTTGTTTTGGGTACAGGCAGAACATAATGACATCTACCTTGAGTCTGTGTTGGTCCAAAAGATTCCGAAAATGTCCAAATTATGTGGCCACACACCGATGGAACGTACCTGAGTAAAAATCCCGAGATCTGATCCATTCTGCCTAAGGCAACTGAGTCTGGGTACACAGGCAAGAACCAAGCTATCACAAAGGTAAGCAGCGTGATCGGGTCTCAGTTTGCTGCAGACGACTTCCTTAGATGTAGATAAAACCAGCAGCCAGCTGAAGCCAAAAAGCAGGAACCAGTTATCGTAAATCCAATTAAATATGCGTCCTTAAAATCCACAGATGGCAGCAGAGATAGAAACTTCATCAAGTCTTCAAGTCGATGAGATATCCAGCTGTGTGCATGCCAACAGGGCAAATCGGCTCGCCTACAGCCTGTCTTCTTGTGATGAGATATCCAGCTGTGTGCATGCCAACAGGGCAAATCGGCTCGCCTACAGCCTGTCTTCTTGTTGAAGAAATGTTATCAAATTGTGTAGAGGGACCAACTGGTCAAATAAGTCCATAGTTTTTTGTTCTGAAGATATGCAAGAAAGGCTCAGAAGCAGTTTCACAGACAGACAGAGCAGCAAAGCAAAGCAGCGTGGGAGGGGGAGCGTCTGTCCTCGGCAGAAGCAAGTGGTGAAGTGTACATTATGTTCTGCCTGTACCCAAAGTATATATATATATATATATGTAAAGGCGTCTTAAACCAGTGGTGTAGTCTATGTGATACTCAGGCATACGGAGTATACCCACTAAAAAAAAAGCTCAAGAATTTCAGTATACCCACTTAAAAGTGCCCAATGACACATGGCTTATCATTAGACACGTGTCATCGATACGTTAAACGGCAGTTGAACGCTTCCGAAACAATCTAACGGTATGCAACGCTGTGCTTTGATACTGTTGCATAAATTCTCTAACATGATTTTAATACAAAGCCAACTGTTGTACAATGTTTGTTGTTCATTTATTCATATATAAACATAAGAAAAAAATTGGAAATGTTCAATACGCTTAAAAATCAAAATATATTAACGATTACATTGTACTAACCAGTGTACTTTGGTTCTAAGCACAGTATACCCACTACAAAAATGTAGACTACACCACTGTCTTAAACCCTTCCCACACTATTGCAATATTCAATGTCACTAAACTCTATAACACTATAAAAGAGCACAGCATGTCATGTTTTCAGCTCCCTGCCTCTGCTGCGCTCTGCCAACTGCTCCTGGCCGCTCCTGACCACGCCCACTTCTCCACTGCAGAGTGGAGATCAGCTGATCAGCTGCAGCCGGAAGCCACCTCCCTTCATCTGTTCAAATCCCTGCTAAAAACCCATCTGTTCTCTCTGGCGTTTCATACTGTGTGAGCTGACTTAGTATATTTTGTTCTGTTTTCATTTTTAATGCTGTTCTTATACATTTTTATTATATTTTTACTGCTGTTAATTTCAAAGTTTTACCATTAGTGTGTGTTACTGTTTTTGTATTTTATTTTTATCTCTTTGATGTTGTTTGTAAAGCACCTTGCTAACAGTTTATTGGTTTTAACTAGGGGTGCACCAAATGCAGTTTTCTGGCCAATCACCGATTTCTACAAAGTCTGACCTGCCGATTCCGATTTTGGCCGATACCAATTTTGTTTTATAAGCAACACTGTCAAGTGTTATAAGGTCACAATGCACCTTCAAATTTCAATATTATTTTGTTGAAAAACAGACCCTTGAACAATAGAAACAATACAAACTTGTTTTAACTAGTCACAAGGTAGTGCTCTGAAATATAAATGAAGTTTAGACAATTGTTGTTCTTCTTCTTCTTTCGGCTATTCCCTTTTCAGGGGTCGCCACAGCGAGTCATCCTCCTCCACCTCACTCTGTCCTCTGCATCCTCTGTCCTCACTCCAACTACCTTCATGTCCTCTCTAACTGCATCCATATATCTCCTCTTTGGCCTTCCTCTGTGTCTTTTTCCTGGCAGCTGCATTTCTAACATCCTTCTACCAATATACCCACTGTCCCTCCTCTGGACATGTCCAAACCATCTCAGTCTGGCCTCCCTAACTTTATCTCCCAGTTGTTCAACATGTGCTGTACCTCTGATGATCTCATTCCTGATCTTATCCATCCTTGTCACTCCTAAGGAGAACCTCAGCATCTTCATTTCTGCTACTTCCAGTTCTTTCTCCTGTCTTTTTGTCAATGACACTGTCTCCAGACCATACAACATAGCTGGTCTCACCACTGTCTTGTAAACTTTTCCTTTGACCTTTGCTGACACCTTTTTGTCACAAATCACTCCTGAAACTTTTCTCCATCCACTCCATCCTGCCTGGACTCTCTTTTTCACCTCTTTACCACATTCCCCATTTTCCTGGACAGTGGACCCCAAGTACTTGAAGTCCTGCACCTTTGTGACCTCTGCTCCTTGTAGCCTCACTGTTCCACTGGCCTCCCTCTCATTCACACACATGTACTCTGTCTTACTACGGCTGACTTTCATTCCTCTTCTTTCAAGTGCATACCTCCACCTCTCCAAGTTCTCTTCCACCTGTTCCCTGTTCTCACCACAGATCACAATGTCATCTGCAAACATCATAGTCCATGGGGATTCCTGCCTGACCTCATCTGTTAGTCGGTCCATCACCAGAGCAAACAAGAAGGGGCTCAGAGCCGATCCTTGATGCAATCCCACCTCCACCTTGAAGCTATCTGTCACTCCTACAGCACATCTCACCACTGTCCTGCTGTCCTCATACATGTCCTGTACCAGTCTAACATACTTTTCTGCCACTCCAGATTTCCTCATGCAATACCACACCTCCTCTCTTGGCACCCTGTCATATGCTTTTTCTAAATCCACAAACACACAATGGAGTTCTTTCTGACCCTCTCTGTACTTCTCTATCAACATCCTCAAAGCAAAGATGGCATCTGTGGTGCTCTTTCTTGGCATGAAACCATACTGCTGCTCACAGATAGTCACCTCTTGTCTAAGCCTTCCTTCCACAACTCTCTCCCAGATCTTCATCGTGTGGCTCATCAACTTAATTCCCCTGTAGTTGCTACAACTCTGTACATCACCCTTGTTCTTAAAAATGGGAACCAGCACACTTCTTCTCCATTCTTCAGGCATTTTCTCACCCTCAAATATTCCATTAAATATTTGAGTCAAAAACCTCACTGCCATCTCTCCAAGACATTTCCAAACCTCCACTGGTGTGTCATCAGGTCATCAGAAGTTTAGACAATTGTTGTTTAAAAAAAAATCTGTAAAATCGGTTTCTCATGCAAGCATTGGCTGATTTATACATGTTTTTGTTTTTGCCACTTCTGTTCCAACAAAATAAAACAAATGGCATGACGTCAAAGGAAATGAACAAATCAGGTTAAGGAAAGAGTTTTAAAATAATTAATCCTTGCTTCATAGCTCATGTGTGCTTGTATGAATAAAGACAGGTGGAGCTGCAAGTGTTCCTCCAGTTGGCAACATTCTCAAATGTCACTCCGCTGCACAGCTGCAAATATTCTGTCTCCCGTCTTTCAGCTTTATTTCAACACTTCCTACCTTCTTGATTCAGTCTGATTTTAATGGTACCGTGTGTTTGCTGCCATTTGCTTTATGGCTTTGTAAGTTTCAACTTGTCTGTCTTAACTCCCAGAAGTCCTCTTAGATTGGCAATGTCAATCCCCAAAAGTCCCCGTTACAGTTCTAATGTGCTCCTCTGACTAACGAGAGTAAGTGAAGACAGGTCACATGCACACACCTCGTGTCCAATGGTCAAGGGGTTCAAGCAGCTGTCCTAATATTATATTAAAACTGCACCATGTTTGTTCCGTCCAAGCAGATTCAGGAAGAAAGACGACATCAATAAAAGGCTGAGAATCCAAGATACATAATTTATACCAGAACCAAAAAGACGTGGTGACGATTTTACTTCTTAATTTTTTTTTTGGACTGCTACCTTCCCTATATTTGTTTTTGAGGTTTGAGGTTTATACTTAACCTAAAAAAATATATAAAAAGAGATTTACTTGAATCTTCTTTTGTAAATCTAAGAATTAAGCTGGAGGATCACAACATCTTTGCAGCATGTTTATAATATTAATAATAATAACTGTTATTTGTATAGCACTTTTCTAAGTACTCAAAGATGCTTTACAGGAGTTAAAAAATATAAAATCAGCAACTCAACTTATAAATATGCATTAAAAAGGGCAAATTTAAACATTAAAAGCAAATTTAAACAGGTTGGTTTTGAGTTCTTTCTTGAAAGTGGAGAGATGGGCACAGGCATGAAGCTGTTGGAGCAGTGAGTGCCAGAGAGTGGGGGCGGCGATGGAGAATGCTCTGTCTCACCAGGTTCTTGCGTTCGGATGCCTTTCCTGATGCAACCAAAGACAATTTAATTTAATGCTATCTTACTTTAACTTTCTGCTATTTTTTTTATTGCTAAATTGGAAATGCCTAAATTGAAGCACATACAAATTAAAAAGTATTACTATGCTCATTTCTTTCAACAAAAGATGTCTAAACTGGTTTCTGTTTTCTTCTGTTTTATGAAAAAAAACCGACACATTTTGCAGATAAACCAATTTTTAATGACAATTTCTGTCCATTGTCCTGTTGTTTGCCACCCTGGAGGCATGGATTTTTATGATTTCTTTTTCAAGGTAATTTTGCAGACTTACTGTGCATCAGACACTTTTAGGAAAAAGTACTTATTACATGCAAACCATTGAAAAGATGAAATAAAATGCCTTTTTTTTGGGTTGTACATTCAACTTTGAAATCAGTTTATCAGCAGTGGTGCGGAAACACTGGTTCTGATGTTGCACCTGCATTTACCATTAAATCACCTAAAGTGCAAAAACTCAGATTTTCAACTCAGCGAATATTGTTATTCATATAATTTTTACATTGGCATCAAACATGCCAAACTTCCACACAGAGATGGTGATTTTATTACAACGGGAGGTGTGGTGGATTGGGCACCTTGAGGCCTCAGTAAAGAAATTTAAATTCACTCCTTTTTATAAACAGGTTTGTGCACCAATTATTTCTACTTTATGCATAGATGTGCTGATGCTCATTATATGTATGTGCTTCTATGTACTTCTATCACACATATCACCTTTTCTTTGGTGTGTAGACTTCACTAGATGATTTATTTGTCTGACTCTGAATTAAGTAAGTTTCTTAGATTAAGTTTTGTATTGTGGCATATTAAAGTTTTACTCAGGTATGTCATATTCAGTCTTGAAAATTATACAAATCAGAATGCCAGCTGACTAATGTATACTTATAATCAAGATATTCAAGTATGTACAGATTCATGCCTAAATAAGCCTGTTTGAAATGGCAGAGCATTAGTTTGCTGTTTGGATTAATGAACCGCACATTCACGTTCACACTGTCACTCCGACTGGAATCACAGTTCGTCTGTATGGATGCAAGTTTTTTTTTTCTGTGTAAAGCTCACATGAGAAGCAAAAGATTGTAAAGTCCTGAAAACAACTCTCATATTCTCACAAGAAAAGGGATTAAAGCCATGTGACCCTTATGGTAAGCCTGTGGAGTTTATGTAACATACTGTTCATGTGGAGCGGCGTGCACGTTTGTTTCCGTCAGAAGGTGGGAAACTCTTTTATTACATCATATTAGTTGACTGCTTTTGTCTTGTTTTCCTCTCCGGGTTTTTAAGTTTTTGTTTTGAAGACACACCTAACCCATAATGACATAAATTTACTTTCTGTTCAAATAAATACATTTGTATGAGTTTAAGTTTAATTAGAATATCAGATTGCAATATGCGTCTCCACTTCTATAAAAATTGGGAAACTCGATTGTAAACAGAACATGAGAATAATTTAGAAATTTAATTCAAACAATATTTGTAATTTTACTGACAACTTTAATAAGCATAATTCAGAAATGAAGAGGCAGACTACCGGTACTGATTTTCACACACGTTGTGTTTTCTTTCTTTTAACTCTCGGTGATAATTTGAGACTTTAGAAGCCCAAATACTTGTGTAGATAAAAGCAAAATTTAGTTCTTTATTTTTGGTTTATTTTTACACAACTTCAAAAGTTTTCAGTGAGTTTAGACAGCAGGCCGACCAGTTTAGCACCTGAGCTCTTCTTTTATGGTAATATGTGAAAAAAAGTGACCTAACATTGCCTTGCTGAAATTAGCAACACATTTATAAATAATAATAATAATAATAATAATAAAAATAATAATAATTATAATTATTATTATTATTATTATTATTATTATTATTATTATTATAAACTCCAGCTTATCTATTTACAATAGTGTTACAGTACCTTCATAGATGTAGACATTACTCATGGCATGAGTTTATCATGCATTTTATAAACTTGTTTCATCTAAGTAAGAACTAAGCAATACAGTATATACTGTATAATGTCTGTACTTCATCAATACATTTTACATAAAACAGATCTTCCATATGCTTTTGCCACATAGTAATGATCTCATATCCAAGTCTTTGAGTAATAATAATTGTAAACAAAAAAAAAAAAGGTTTGTAAGCTCAATCATCCAGGTAGATAACAACAAAAAGGGTTAAATTATGTCATCTGGACCAGTTTGAGAAACATTTCGTCCTCAATCCAGAAGACTTCATCAGTTTGCAGCCTACAAACCAGACCTATATGCCTTCACTGCTGTTACAAGCCAACCTCCTGGTGGAATCTCAAAAGAAGGCTTTTAACATCCATCCATCCATCCATCCATCCATTTTCTTCCGCTTATCCGGGGTCGGGTCGCGGGGGTAGCAGCCTAAGTAGGGAGGCCCAGACTTCCCTCTCCCCAGCCACTTGGAGCAGCTCCTCTGGGGGAATCCCAAGGCGTTCCCAGGCCAGCCGAGAAACATAGTCCCTCCAGCGTGTCCTGGGTCTTCCTCTGGGTCTCCTCCCGGTGGGACATGCCCGGAACACCTCACCAGGGAGGCGTCCAGGAGGCATCCTAACCAGATGCCCGAGCCACCTCAACTGGCTCCTCTCGATGTGGAGAAGCAGCGGCTCTACTCCGAGTCCCTCCCGGATGACTGAGCTTCTCACCCTATCTCTAAGGGAGAGTCCAGACACCCTGCGGAGAAAACTCATTTCAGCCGCTTGTATCCGAGATCTCGTTCTTTCGGTCACAACCCAAAGCTCATGACCATAGATGAGGGTGGGAACGTAGATCGATCGGTAAATTGAGAGCTTTGCCTTTCGACTCAGCTCTCTCTTCACCACGACAGACCGGTACAGCGCCCGCTTCACTGCGGATGCTGCACCTATCCGCCTATCGATCTCACGCTCCAGTTTTCCCTCATTCGTGAACAAGACCCCGAGATACTTAAACTCCTCCACTTGGGGCAGGACCTCCTCCCCGACCCGGAGAGGGCATGCTACCCTTTTCCGGCTCAAGACCATGGCCTCGGATTTGGAGGAACTGATCCTCATCCCGGCCGCATCACACTCGGCTGCAAACCGCTCCAGCGAAAGCTGTAGATCACGATCTGATGAAGCCAATAGGACCACATCATCTGCAAAAAACAGAGAAGCGATTCTAAGGCCACCAAAACGGATCCTCTCAACACCTTGGCTGCGCCTAGAAATTCTGTCCATAAAAGTTATGAACAGAATCGGTGACAAAGGGCAACCTTGGCGGAGTCCAACTCTCACTGGAAACGAGCCTGACTTACTGCCGGCAATGCGGACCAAGCTCTGACACCGGTCGTACAGGGACCTAACAGCCCATATCAATGGGCCTGGTACCCCATACTCCCGGAGTACCCCCCACAGAACCCCCCGAGGGACGCGGTCGAATGCCTTTTCCAAGTCCACAAAGCACATGTAAACTGGTTGGGCAAACTCCCACGCACCCTCCAGGACCCTGCTGAGGGTGTAGAGCTGGTCCAGTGTTCCACGACCAGCACGAAAACCACACTGCTCCTCCTGAATCCGAGGTTCGACTATCCGACGGACCCTCCTCTCCAGAACCCCTGAATAGACCTTACCAGGGAGGCTTAAGAGTGTGATCCCCCTATAGTTGGAACACACCCTACGGTCCCCCTTTTTGAATAGGGGAACCACCACCCCAGTCTGCCAATCCAAGGGAACTGCCCCCGATGTCCACGCGATATTGCAGAGTCGCGTAAGCCAACACAACCCCACAACATCCAGAGCCCTAAGGAACTCAGGGCGAATCTCATCCACCCCCGGAGCCCTGCCACCGCGGAGCTTTTTAACCACCTCGGTGACCTCAGCACCAGAGATTGGAGAGCCCGACCCAAAGTCCCCAGGCTCCGCTTCCTCAGTGGAAGACGTGCCAGTAGGATTGAGGAGGTCTTCGAAGTATTCCGCCCACCGACTCACAACATCCCGAGTTGAGGTCAACAGCACGCCATCCCCACCATAAATGGTGTTGGTCGCGTACCGCTTTCCCCCCCTGAGACGCCGGATGGTGGACCAGAATCGCCTCGAAGCCGTACAGAAGTCATTCTCCATGGCCTCTCCGAACTCCTCCCACGCCCGAGTTTTTGCCTCAGCAACCACCCGAGCCGCATGCCGCTTGGACTGTCGGTATCTATCTGCTGCTTCCGGGGTCCCACAGGCCAAAAAGGCCCAATAGGACTCCTTCTTCAGCTTGACAGCATCCCTCACCGCTTTTAACACATGCACACAAAAAAGGCCCAACCGTCCAAGACAATCAATCATTATGTATAACAATCAAATGTTTTAGGTCAGATGGCAAACTTCCTACAAAGAATAAATATCATTTAACGTAAGCAGTAGTCCAGTGTGGTAAAGAGGTGAAAAAGAGAGTCCAGGCAGGATGGAGTGGATGGAGAAAAGTTTCAGGAGTGATTTGTGACAAAAAGATGTCAGCAAAGGTCAAAGGAAAAGTTTACAAGACAGTGGTGAGACCAGCTATGTTGTATGGTCTGGAGACAGTGTCATTGACAAAAAGACAGGAGACAGAACTGGAAGTGGCAGAAATGAAGATGCTGAGGTTCTCCTTAGGAGTGACAAGGATGGATAAGATCAGGAATGAGATCATCAGAGGTACAGCACATGTTGAACAACTGGGAGATAAAGTTAGGGAGGCCAGACTGAGATGGTTTGGACATGTCCAGAGGAGGGACAGTGGGTATATTGGTAGAAGGATGTTAGAAATGCAGCTGCCAGGAAAAAGACAAAGAGGGAGGCCAAAGAGGAGATATATGGATGCAGTTAGAGAGGACATGGAGGTAGTTGGAGTGAGGACAGAGGATGCAGAGGACAGAGTGAGGTGGAGGAGGATGACTCGCTGTGGCGACCCCTGAAGAAGGGAAAAGCCAAAAGAAGAAGAAGAAGAAGTAAGCAGTAGTCCAAAAGGTAAACAGCAGATTGAGAAAATTCAAGTGTCCAAAGTTAGTGAGACTGAAAAATAGAGCTGTCATTTCTAACCCGAACCGGGAGCCCGACCCGAATTAGGGCTGGGCTGGGCCATGATTCTTCTTCTTCTTTCGGCTTTTCCCTTTTCAGGGGTCGCCACAGTGAGTCATCCTCCTCCACCTCACTCTGTTCTCTGCATCCTCTGTCCTCACTCCAACTACCTTCATGTCCTCTCTAACGGACTCTCTTTTTCACCTCTTTACCAGATTTACCATTTTCCTGGACAGTGGACCCCAAGTACTTGAAGTCCTGCACCTTTGTGACCTCTGCTCCTTGTAGCCTCACTGTTCCACTGGCCTCCCTCTCATTCACACACATGTACTCTGTCTTACTATGGCTGACTTTCATTCCTCTTCTTTCAAGTGCATACCTCCACCTCTCCAAGTTCTCTTCCACTTGTTCCCTGTTCTCACCACATATCACAATGTCATCTGCAAACATCATAGTCCATGGGGATTCCTGCCTGACCTCATCTGTTAGTCGGTCCATCACCAGAGCAAACAAGAAGGGGCTCAGAGCCGATCCTTGATGCAATCCCACCTCCACCTTGAAGCTATCTGTCACTCCTACAGCACATCTCACCACTGTCCTGCTGTCTTCATACATGTCCTGTACCAGTCTAACATACTTTTCTGCCACTCCAGATTTCCTCATGCAATACCACACCTCCTCTCTTGGCACCCTGTCATATGCTTTTTCTAAATCCACAAACACACAATGGAGTTCTTTCTGACCCTCTCTGTACTTCTCTATCAACATCCTCAAAGCAAAGATGGCATCTGTGGTGCTCTTTCTTGGCATGAAACCATACTGCTGCTCACAGATAGTCACCTCTTGTCTAAGTCTTGCTTCCACAACTCTCTCCCAGATCTTCATCGTGTGGCTCATCAACTTAATTCCCCTGTAGTTGCTACAACTCTGTACATCACCCTTGTTCTTAAAAATGGGAACCAGCACACTTCTTCTCCATTCTTCAGGCATTTTCTCACCCTCAAATATTCCATTAAATATTTGAGTCAAAAACCTCACTGCCACCTCTCCAAGACATTTCCAAACCTCCACTGGTATGTCATCAGGTCCTATTGCCTTCCCCTTCTTCATTCTTTTCAGAGCTTTCTGGACTTTACCATCACTAATTTTTCCCACTTCCTGGTCCACAGCTTCTATGACCTCTACTCTTCTTTCTCTTTCATTCTCTTCATTCATTAGCTCCTCAAAGTACTCCTTCCATCTTCCCATCACACTCTCCTCACTTGTTAGAACATTACATTCCCATCTTTAATAAGCCTAACCTGCTGCACATCCTTTCCAGCCTGATCCCTCTGTCTTGCCAATCGGTACAAGTCCTTCTCGCCCTCTTTAGTGTCCAGTCTCCCATACAACTCATTGTACGCCCTCTGCTTTGCCTTAGCTACTTCCCTCTTTGCTCTATGTCCCATCTCCTTATATTCCTGTCTCCTCTCTTCAGTCCTCTCACTGTCATATTTCTTCTTGGCTAATCTCTTTCTTTGAATGGCGTCCTGCACTTCACTATTCCACCACCAGGTTTACTTATCATCAATTCTCTGTCCAGATGACACACCAAGTACCTTCCTACCTGTCTCTCTAATTACTGTTACTGGGCTGGGCCATGATAATGTGCTTAATGTGTGGGCTGGGCTGGTGTCGGGATTTTTATTGCATCAGCAGATGTGCGTGGCTGATGATCCAATTATATGGCCACATGGCTTGCCATATAATCACCTACTGTACACGGCCATTTGACAGCACATTTACCGGTCTTGAAAGAGGTAAAAAAAACAAACAAAAAAAACTTCTGTTAAAGTAAAGAAAGACATTCATACAAATGAGACATTGTTGTTCTTTCTTTTACAAGGTGGTTGTGTCATTTACAAAGAAATTCAGCTGCTGCACTCAGTGGACGCGTGCGGCAGACAACCCAAACAGGTGAGATCCCAAAATATCCAACATGCCAGAGCGGGGTCCGTGTCTGAATGATGCAGAGTGCAGGCAGAAGCAGGGATTTAATGCGCTTTGACAGCTATGAAAGGACAAACACCCCCTCATCTCCAATCTTTTGCCCCCCTTTTAATCAGCCGCGCACGTCCGCTGACAATTAATAACTATACAAGCAGTCAAAGCAGGGTTGTGTTTGGACCTGTAATTACCAGTATTGTTAATTCGTCAGGTCAGGTAGGGTTCGGAAATGATGGCTATGAGCTGGGGCCGGATCGGGTCGGAATTTTTTGGGACCGAATGCAACTCTACTGAAAAGCTGAACTTTG
>JBBPBX010064486.1:0-20235 GCA_038048925.1 Garcialebias charrua | reverse complement strand
TTATTTAAATGATCACATAATTGTTCCCAGTATATTTTAATCACTGGACAATCCCAAAAGATATGAAAATGATTAGCTCCGCTTGTCCCACAGAGTCTCCAGCAGGTGTCTCCCTTGCCCTGATGTTTATTCTGAGCTGGAGTAAGAAAATAACGAATAGTGTTTTTCCAACAAAACTCTCTCCATGTGTTGGAGCTTGAAGTTATCCAGTGCAATTTATTGATCCTTTCCCAGCCTTCCAAAGTAATACTTAAATTTCCTTCCTTTACCCACCTATTTCTGATGTACTCTGTGTCACTATGTTCGGATGCTAAAATACCATTATATAGTCTAGAAATAAGTTTTGTACAAGAGTCTGATTTTATCAAGTTCAAAAACACATTAAAAAAACAGGACCGGCTGTTTCCCATTTTTCTCGTAAATTCTGATTGAAGTAGGTCCGGACCTGTAAATATCTGTAAAAATCGTCCTTTTCCAACTCGTTACACCTTTGAAGCTCCTCAAAACTCCTAAACACCCCCTTCTGGGTGAATGAATAATAAGTGGTCAAACCTTTTGGGATCCATCTTCTAAACCTTCCATCTATTTTATTTGGCATAAAAGCTGAGTCAAAGGCGCACCATCTAAGTATTTTAGTTTGATTACCTAAATTACAAATTTTCACTATCTTCTCCCAGCACTCCAGCATTGTGTGTTGTATTGAATCCTGTGGTATCTTCACTTCCTCTTGTAAATCTTTATCCATTAATATTGAAAGTAAAGGTATTCCTTCCACACTTGTGCCCTCTATATCTTTCCATCCTACCTCATAAGAAGGGGAGTAGAGACAGATCACTGGTCTTATCTGAGCTGCAAGATAATAAGCCTGTAAGTTGGGGAGGCCCAGCCCCCCTTTCTCCTTCTTTAACAGCAGGGTTTTATACCTCACTCTGGCCCTTTTCCCTTGCCAAATATATTGTGATATTAATCTGTCCCACTCCACAAATCGCTTTTCTGGTATCTTAATGGGCAAGCATTGGAATAAGTACAGCAGGCGAGGTAGAATGTTCAACCTGACAGATTCTATTCTAGAATATAGAGTTGAATAAGGGATTAAACTCCATCTCTGTACGTCTGATTTGAGCTTTAATGTTAAGGGTTTATAATTTGCATCTAAAATTTTGGAGAAATCTTTGGATAATACGACCCCTAAATATTTGATGGATTCTGCGTCCCAATCCCATTTGTATGTGTTCCTAAATTCACTCTGTGGGACGTAGTTTAGTGATAGAACCTGAGTCTTGGTAATATTTATCTTATAGCCCGAGAGTGAACCATATTCTTCAATCATCTCCATGAGTGTGGGTAAAGTCTGAGCTGGGTTTGTAATTGTTAACAACAGATCGTCTGCATACAAAGACAACTTTTGTTCCCCTGACGCCATCTGAACTCGTTATATCCGACCTTTGCCTAATCCACTGACTCAGCGGCTCTATGAAGATGGCAAATAATAATGGTGAAGCACAACATCCTTGCCTTGTCCCTCTTTCTAAGTCAAAAGGTTCTGATAGATCTCCATTTATTTTTATCCTAGCAGACGGTCTATTGTACAGAGCAGCTATAACCTCGATTATGGTCTGGTGGAACCCCAGGCTGGACATCACTTTATAAAGAAATGACCACCTGACTGAGTCAAAGGCCTTTTCTGCATCCAAGCTTAGTACCAAAGTCTCTGTTTTTTGTTGCGTTACATGATTTAAAATATGTAACGTTTTTCTGATATTGTCCTGTGTCTGTCTCTGTCTAATGAAGCCCGTTTGGTCCTTATGAATTATATCTGGTAAACATTTTTCCAACCTCTGAGCAATTATGGCAGTAAATAATTTATAATCAATATTTAACACACTTACTGGGCGGTAATTTTCACATTTTACCTTATCTTTTCCCTCTTTAGGAATAAGAGAAATAATTGCATCTCTCCAAGAAGGAGGTATTATTTTCTTTTCCAGCACACAGTTGAAAGCTCTTAACAAAACAGGAACCAATTGGTCTTGCATTTCTTTGTACCATTCGGAGGTGAAACCATCCGTTCCTGGAGATTTCCCTCCTTTCAACTTTCCAATAGCTGCTCTTAGTTCTGTTTCAGTTATCTCTGCTATCAACTTTTTGTTTTGCTCACCTGTAATGTTGGGAAGAGAGAGATTAGAAAGAAATGTGTCTATCTGCTGATCATTATCAATGTTTGGTTGTGAGTATACCTTCCGGAAAAAATCCCTAAAGCATTTATTAATATTTTCTAAGCCCATTTCTACCTTTTTCGTGTGCATATTATATATTTTATGAATGGTTCTATCAGCTTGTTGTTTTCGTAGTTTAAATGCCATAAGCTTCAGAGATTTTCCCCCTGCTTCATAGTATTTCTGTTTAGTAAAGAGAAGCTTTTTTTGAATTTCTTGCATGCTTAGATCGCTCAATTCTTTTTTTACCACTTCAATTTTATTTTTAGTTGCCTTCTGATGGGTTTTGGAGTGTTCTTTCTGAAGATTCTTCAATTTCTCTTCCAATTGGTTTTGTTTTTGTTGTCTAATTCTCTTTTCGTTAGTGGAAATAGCTATTATTTTCCCTCTGATCACTGCCTTCAAAGCATCCCACAGTATTGTCGGCCCAACCTCTTCATTATCATTCTCCTCCAAATATCTTTTGATTTCCTTTCTCATATTCTCCTTAATAACTGTGTTGTTTAAAAGATTTGTATTGAACCTCCAAAGAGTGGATCTACTTTTCCTAGGCAGGTGAAGAGAGGTATAGACTGGACTATGGTCTGAGATAGAACTCGACCCGATTTCACAACTTTCCACTCTATGGATATCTTTTTTAAACATGAAGAAATAATCTATTCGTGAGTAAACGTTGTGGGAAGAGGAAAAATGTGTGTATTCTCGTTTTGCCCGATTATTATCTCGCCACACATCCACTCAACCCAGTTCGTCCATCATATTCCTAATTTTTCTACTGGTATTTTTTGAGATACATTTCCCATTTGATGAGTCCAAACTTGGGCTCAACCTAATATTGAAATCTCCTGAACAAACCAATATTCCCTGACTTTTTGTTACCGCCAGCTCAATTATGTATTTGTAAAAGGACCAATCGCTTCCTGGTGGAACATAGACGTTAAGGAGACTCATCAGAACCCCATCTATCTTTCCTGTAATTAAAATAAAACGACCCTCCCTATCTTTATGTTCTTCAATGTGTTCATATTGTAGGGCACTTGATATTAAAGTCACTACCCCTCTTCGTTTCCCGGAGCTATGGGAAGAAAAGTACACAGATTTAAACCCCATCTTATTCAGCTTAGCATGCTCCGAATCGCTTAGGTGGGATTCCTGTAGCATTGCTATATGAACTTTATCTTTTCTTAATTTTGATAAAACTCTCCATCTCTTAACCGGGTTGTTAATCCCATTTATATTAAAAGAAACCATCTTAATTTGAGTCCTCTCCATTTAAATAATTTTCCCCTTCATTTCGACCCAGACACTCATTAGCCCCCCTCCCACTCGCTTGAACCAATACCCAAGAACAGGTAGAACACAAACAAACATGCCAACAGGTGTAATTAACCAAAAAAATAGAAAAAAATAAAAATAAAATAAAAAGTTCAGCTTCCAAAGCAGGGGTCGTTAGGCACGACCCTGTTGAGCCTCTTGCTAACAGCTCAAAAGGGAACCAACTCCCAACGCTGTTGGGGGGGGGCCCTTCCAGATGGCAGCAGCCCAGATGAGAGTGAATCCCAGTTTAACCTTTTTATGATTTAGCCTTTAATTCAGCCCTCTATTGACTTATCTCTCCGATGAATTTCCGACGCGGGGAAGTGACGGATCCTTCAGTTCTCATGGTGCCGGAGGTGATCCTCTCCTGAAAGCCCGGAGCTTTTCTTTGTAATTTTCTCCTCTTTCAGTGCTGGAGCTGCCTTTCTTTTTTCTCCCCTCCTTCCTGCTCCAGGACAGCCGTTCGATCTGTTCCTTCAGGGACGCTGGAGATCTGAAGACTTTGACTTTGTAGCCCTTTTTGTCCAGGTCCTCGGTTGCTTCCTCTATGGTATCAGTTATGGATCCCTCTTTGTGTTTCACTAGCAGCCGTGCAGGGAAGAGTGTCTGAAACGGAACCCCGTTCTCCTTCAGGACCTTCCGAACCTCTGTGTATTCTCTGCGCTTTCTGAAGATGGCTGGTGGGTAGTCATGATCCAGGTTTATCCTCGCTTCACGCCAGACAAAACCCTTCTGCTTCCAAGCTGTGCGCAGCACCGACTCTTTATATGTAAAATTCACAAAACTCACCACGATGGAACGTGGTGAGGCTCCAACAGGCGGTGTAGGCCCCAGCGCTCGATGTGCTCGCTCAATCTGCGTGTCTGCTCCCCCACCAGTCAGGCCGAGTCCTTCTTTCAATAAAGCCTCCACGAACACAATCATGGAGTCAGAGTCTTTTTCGGCCCCCTCTGGCACACCATAAATCCTCACGTTCGTTCTCCTGGATCGGCTCTCTAAGTCCTCCATCTTAGCTTCCAGGTTAGCATGTAGCTTTATTAGCTCCGCTAACACTTCCTCCGAGTTTTGGGTTTGCTCCTCATTTTTCTCCAACCTCTCCTCCACCTCATTAATCCTTGCATTTGCTGACCTGATTTCCTCTCTGATACTCGAGAGTTGCTCTTTGTTTTCCTGGCGGAACCCTCTCAGTTCTTCGAGTAGCGTTTCCAAGCTAGCCATTTCGATCCGTTAGCTTGATGCTAAATTCGCTCACCGTGACTTTTCCGACCGTGTAACTCCGTCTTCTTCACCGCCTCGGCTATTATATTATCCTTAGGGCTTCAACTTCGTGTAACCCCCTCTGGTTCCTTTTCGCTGTGCAGTAATACTACTTTGAATGGGAGTAGTTATATAATTTCACCGGTTTACTTGGGGAGCCTCTTTACTGAGCTGCCATCTTAGCGATGTTCCGGCCGGAAGTCGAGCTGCCACTTTTGAGACTAGTTGCTAAATGGCATTTGCAGCAGGTCTCCAAAATAGGCTAGAATACAGTTTTCAAGTCATGCACATGAAAACAGGCTATTGTTTTCAGAAATTGACTTAAAATGTGGACACATCCTATAAACACTTAATCAATTTGATTATTTTCTCACCAATTCCAGTTGCTGATGTTAGATATTTATAATAATAATAATAATGTCTTTTCCTGTCATCTGCGTATGTTTCCCATACACAGACGAAATTTGTCTCTGCATTTAACCCAACCACCTACCAGGTGGTGCAGTGAGCAGCCATAGAAAGCGCCCGGGGAGCTGGAGAATTAGATGTGCACTCATAGACACCCCAAGGTGTGTAGTTGCCGGGACGCGAACCCGCGTCCTAGACTGGTCCTGAGGTTTTTGATCTGCTCAGAGGTGGGATTATAATGAAATTATGACCCGGTTCTGACTGGGTTAAACTGGCCCAGAGTCTCCCAGGGATTCAACATCCGTCAAGGAATAGAGTTTATTTTGCTTGCTACATCACGTAGACAAGCTTTGAAGCACCGTCTCATATTTTCCTTACACGTCAAACCACATAAGATCTGTTGAGATCACACTTAGCCACGCCCCCTCATACATGTGACAGGTTGAGCTCCCCTTCTGCGAAGGAGGAATCTAGGGCCTATAAATCTGTAATGACAAGGAACACCCAGCCCTCTCTTCTGGATGCTGATCGTATCGGAGAGGCCAGCGCTGTAAACTGTAACCTTTTCCTGCCTTTATTTTAATACAATTGATCAAATGTAATTCACGTTTCCTTGATTTATTTACCGTATTCGTTGGTCTATAACACGCAGTTTTTTTGCTCATTTGAATGTCCTGCGTATTATACACCGAAGCGTATTATTTATAGATTTTTTCCCATATTTTTAGACCCATTTTTGGCTCTGATTCGCCGTTTTTCATTTTGGGCAAAAAATGGTGCAGTACCACTTTTGTCCGCTAGGGAGACACTTCCAGACCGTTTCTAGCTCATGTGTCCGAAAAAAGCCTCCTCTGGTCGGACTGACTCTGTCGCTGCCCGCCCCCTGCTCTGGATGTAGCTGCATTTAGCTGTGAGGTTCGCTGTTTTTGTTAGCAAGATACCGTAACTCATAAACCACACCGCGGATTTTTAAATCCAGCTGATTTGAACATTTCGTGAGTTTGTTAAGCTCAGGAACCCTTGTGCTTTAATGTCAGCTAAGAAATATATTTTTTCTCGCAAAGAAATAATTGTTTATACCGTGTTTTCTTGTGAAGTCTATCGGTGCTCGCTCGCTTCTGCGGCCGCCATTTTAAGCAGGGCAAATGATGCGCTGACGCGTAGCGGTGACGCATAATAGATGCGTGGTAAACACCGAAGCGTATTATTTACGGATTTTTTCTAATTTATTGGCAATAATTGGACAAAGCGTGTTATATACAGGAGCGTGTTAAAGTCCGACAAATACGGTAGTGTGAGTTGGCACTTCTGAGGGAGATCCAAGCCGGGGGGAAAAGATGTGGAGCTGGAGGCGGGTCTTGGATCCGAGAAAGTCTCCGACGGCTGCCAGCAGCCAGCTGCAGTGACCGAAGGCTTGCATCCTAGCTCCTTGTTTTTAACACAGACTAGTTTACAACAGTCACAGCCCAGTGAGAGACTAGCCTTGTCATTGTGGTGGCAGCATATTATAGACCTTGGTGGAGCATGGGTGAGTGTGGCGGCAGTGTATTTGTGACATGGGGCACACGTGCAGCTATGTGGTTTGGTCATCAAGGAATTACTGTGATTGTGACAAAGTCGTGGAATCAACAGAGCACAGAAGTGATACCCGTTTGTAATCATATGTGGTAGTATGGTCAGGGGAACAGTCTAGTGATGTTTACAGCATGGTGAGGGCAAAGAAAGTAGCAGGAATAACCTATTTAGTGAGCTCTAAGTTCCAAAGGTGAATCCAAATCCCAGAATTCAAATAAAATACACAAACACTTGCCAAAAGACTAGGAAACACACACACACATGAAAAATCAGGTGGTGGTCTGAATCAGAAAAATGTTGCTGAATGTTTCCATAAAAGAAAATTTAAGGATGCCATTGGAACTGAAGGTGAGCGGTAGTAAAAGCTGTGCCTGGAGTCCACAGGTGGGGAGGGAGATTGCAAAGTGGTGAGCACAGCGAGGAAAGACAGGCAGGTTTAGGTGGAGCTGAGGGGTCAAGCGAGCATGTGAGGGGTAAAGCAAGACGGTGAGAAGTTATACCTGCCAGGAAACAACTTCCGTGTAGCTGCTTAGAGTATCCTCAGAGAATTTAGCAAGCTAGGGCAAGAAAAGAGTCTAGTTAAATCACAGGGGGCGGCATTCCGTGCATCTCCTCCTGTGTGTGTGTCTGTGTGTGTGCATGTGCGTGCGTGTGCGTGTGTGTGTGTGTGTGTGTGTGTGTGTGTGTGTGCGTGTGTATTTCTCTCACCAGGCCTGCTGGCGATGCACGGCTGAACTCAGCAAGAACCCTGGCCTCTCCAAAAGCATTTACCAGCACCCACATCACAGGAAAGAGCAACAGCAGGATTGGCAGAACACCCATCAGCTGCAAAACAAAGTTTCAACTTACGGTACATCCGATTCCAGCCACCTGCTCAGTGATTACCTCGAATTATCAACAAATGACAAAGAGCACTCATATAATCACCAAGTTAAACAAGTGGTATGCTGAAGTTCACCTTCAATGAGGGAAGTGAATAGTGAATGTTTGTCGTTTTCAAGATTAGTACTGTACCGTACTTATCTGGACTGGAACTGAACAGTTGAACAAAAGTTAGAATGTGAATTCAAATAGAGGTACTTTTATGTTTGTGCTTGTCCCAGACAGTGCAGAGTGACTGAACTCCGTAAATGGAGGCAATTTTATCCACGACCATGCATACTGGCGGAGTCAGGGGGTGGCCAATAGTGGCCTTGGCCCCCATAGATTAATCTTAGGCAAATCAAAGGGCCTCCCAAATTATTTGATGAAACTGTCATTTTAAGCAATATAAAAAGCAGAAAGCATAGATTCCTCAAATAATTGGGGTGGTCAGTTTATATTTACACACACACACACAAACACACACACACACACACACACACACACACACATACACACACACTTGATTATTATTATGATTCACATCCTTTCAACTTGTGCAGTTTTATTTCACTGTCGTCACTTTGTTTGGGTGATTAACTTCTATTGCCGGTGTTCGTTAAAAGGATCATGGATGCATGATTTATTTTATCCAAGCTGTTGTTCTCCCACCATAAAAATGGAACGATTGAGCTAACAAAATTATTTATCTCACCTAACGCTCACTGACACTGCACAAAAAAACTTTTGGATAAAATATCAGAGGAATGTATGTCAGATGAACATTTGTACCGTAATATGGATGAAATTTACCTGAAGCTGAAGAAAATTGTACATGGCAGGTGTGAGGCTAGGGGCACCACAAATAAAACGAATGGTGTTTACAAGCAGGAATGCCACCTGTAAGGTGGAAGAAGAAACAGACGTACACATCATATTTGCTATTCTAAATACTGTACCATGTAAATAAATGAAAGAGAAAAAACAGAACATTCAAGTTCTCACCAGAACAACAGGACAGATACGTTTTGTAATGATGGATTGTACAGTAAATCTCTCATTATCCAGCACTGTGACAGGTCGGGACAGCGCCTGCTCCAAACTGTTCCTGTTGAATAAATAAATAAATTCAAATTTCAGTACTTCAGTCTGTATGAACCTAGAAAATAAGAGAATCAAAGCCAGAACATCTTAACACAAACGGGATTCCAAAAAAGTTGTGACACTAAACAGATTGTGAATAAAAACTGAATGCAATGATGTGGAGGTGCCAACATCTAATATTTTATTCAGAATAGAACACAAATCACAGATCAACTGTTTAAACTGAGAGAATGTATCATTTTAAGGGAAAACTATGTTGTTTCAAAATTTCATGGTGTCAACAAATCCCCAAAAGTTGGGAAAAGTCCATTTTTACCACTGTGTGGCATCCCCCCTTCTTCTTACAACACTCAACAGAAGTCTAGGGACAGAGGAGACCAGTTTCTCAAGTTTAAAAATAGGAATGCTCTCCCATTCATGTCTAATACAGGCCTCTAATGCTAGCTACCCACCAAACGCGTTACGGGTAGCGGAAGCAGCCGGTTTACATTGAAAGTCTATGTGGAGGAGCGGCGAAGCGTGACGCGGCGCGTTTTGAGCACTTTGAGCAGCGCGGCAGAGCGCGGCAGTTCTTTTCCGCGCACGCGACGCATCCAAAGCAGCTGCAGCCAAAGTTCAAATAATTGAAATTTGGCTGCTCGCCGCATCGCAGCAACCAATCGGGAGAGACTCTGCTATGTGATGACGCAACGACAACGGGACTTTTTTTGGACTTTTTAAACTTAGCCCAACGAGTCTCCATGAAGAAACCAGCCTGAGGTAAGGAACTTGGCATTTTTACAGTTGCCGCTGTCCGCTCGAGCGTACGATCACCCCAAACATAAAAAAACGTTTTAATCTCAACAAAGACTTTCGGAGCTGCAGTTCGGCTCGTAGAAAACCCACTCAAGTAGTAACAAGGCTCACGAACAGCTGATTTTATCTGCTCGGTGTACAACAAACAAAACAAACCCGACCGGAAAAGGAGTCAGAGGCTCCTCCCACTGCGCGTCTTCGGTGTGAACAGACATCTGTTGACAAGCAGCCAACACCGTGCGTTGGGAGCGTTTTGATGCGTTTGGTGGGTACCCGGCATAACTGTTCAATCGTCTTGGGCCTTCTTTGTCGCACCTTCCTCTTTATGATGCCCAAATGTTCTCTATAGGTGAAAGATCTGGACTGCAGGCTGGACATTTCAGTACCCGGATCCTTCTCCTACGTAGCCATGATGTTGTGATTGCTGCAGAATGTGGTCTGGCATTATCTTGTTGAAAAATGCAGGGTCTTCCCTGAAAGAGATGACGTCTAGATGGAGCATATGTTGTTCTAGAACCTGAACATAGTTCTCTGCATTAATGGTGCCTTTCCAGACATGCAAGCTGCCCATGCCACAAGCGCTCATGCAACCCCATACCATCAGTGATGCAGGCTTCTGAACGGAGCGTTGATAACAACTTGGGCTATCCTTGTCCTCTCTGGTCCGGATGACATGGCGTCCCAGTGTTCCATAAAGAACTTCAAATCGTGACTCATCTGACCACAGAACAGTCTTCCATTTTGCCACACTCCATTTTAAATGACCCCTGGCCCAGTGCAAACGTCTGAGCTTGTGGAGCTTGCTTAGAAATGGCTTCCTCTTTGCACTGTAGAGTTTCAGCTGGCAACGGCGGATGGCACGGTGGATTGTGTTCACTGACAATGCTTTCTGGAAGTATTCCTGAGCCCATTCTGTTATTTCCTTGACAGTGGCATTCCTGTTTGAGGTGCAGTGACGTTTAAGGGCCCGGAGATCACGAGCATCCAGTAGAGTTTTACGGCCTTGACCCTTACGCACAGCGATTGTTCCAGATTCTCTGAATCTTTTGATGATGTTATGCACGGTTGATGATGATAACTTAAAAGTCTTTGCTATTTTACGCTGGGTAACACCATTCTGGTATTGCTGCACTATCTTTCTGTGCAACAATGGTGGAATTGGTGATCCTCTTACCATCTTGGCTTCTGAGAGACACTGACACTCTGAGAAGCTCTTTTTATACCAATCATGTTGTCAATTGACCTAATTAGTGTTAATTGGTCTTCCAGCTGTTCGTTATATGCTCGCATAGCCCCACACCATGTGTCGTTGTGTCCTTGGGCAAGACACTTAACCCCGAGTTGCTCCCAGTAGGACTGGAAAGCACCTTGCATGGTAGTCTGCCGCTACCGGTGTATGAATGTGTGTAGCATTCAATGTATGTAGCGCTTTGAGATTTTCACTAATGAAAAGCGCGTTATAAATTGAATTCATTATTATTATTATTATTATTAATTTCCTTTTTACAGCCACTTATTGCTACTTGTCCCAACTTTTTGGGGATTTGGTGACACTGTGAAATTTTGAATCAACATATTTTTCCTTTGAAATTTTGAATTTACTCAGATTAAACTTTTGATCTGTCATCTATGTTCTATTAAGAATAAAATATTGACATTTGCCATCTCCACATCATTGCATTCAGTTTTTATTCACAATTTGTTAAGTGTCCCAACTTTTTTGGAATCCGGTTTGTACTTCACCAAACAAAAATTTAATGTTTACTTAGTATAAAACTTTATAGGTTGGAATAAATATTCCTTACTGGACAAGGTCCAGCATTGGAGTCCGGACCACTCTAAAGAGGCGGTGTTGATGGGGGCTCTCAGGTCCTCTGTCCTTGGCACGAGGGGAAGGTGGAGGAGAAAATGGGGGGAATAAATCTCCTGGTTCCAACACTATGTGTTCATCATCCTTAAAAAAAGAAAAAATATATTTATATTAAAAGAACCAACCTCAGTCTCAGCCAACAGAAGAGTTTACTGAGCAACAGCTTCCTGACAGCAACAGAGAGGGCAGTCAGGTGTTTGGTTTGGAGTCAGAAGTTACCAAATTGATAGTTACGCATATTTTATTTAAATCTGCTTCTTTTTTTTCTTCTTTTTTTTATTGATAATAAAAATGTTAACAAAACAGACACAGTATCAATATTATAGAACAAAATGAACAGATACAAATGTTAACAAAACAAAATCTGCTTCTTATTTAGTAACAAGATGTCCAAAGTGACTAAAGACACTAAATCATATTCTCTTATGTCCTTTTGTCTTAACAGTAGGATTGGGAGGTAATGCTGTTATTTAGCTACACTGGGGTATTCAAAATAATATTGCTTGAATACTGTCCTCGAAATCTACTGGAGTTGCAGATTTATTCTTGGTCATATGTGACAAAAAACATAACATATTTTCTGGTGTATAGGTCGCACCTTTTTATGTTTTTTTCAAGGCCTGTGACCTATACTCAGGTGCGACCTATATATGGCTTGTTATCACTTTCGGTGAAACAAATTTTTAAATCCAGCTCATTTCACAATTACGTTCATTTATTAAGGAAAAGTTCAGCTCAGACACATATTTGCTATAATTTTTATCAAACAAATAATTGTTTTTAAGTGTTAATCTTCTTAAAAGCCTTGCTGTGCGCTCCTGTGGCAGACATTTGCAGCAGAGCTAAACGTAGGTGCGACCTATACACCAGTGCAACCTATTTAGGGATTTTTCCAATCTATTGGTGATAATTGGACAATGCGACCTATACACAGGTGCGACCTATACACCAGAAAATACTGGTACCTTTTGGGTTTTCTGAGTCTTGTTTAACTTGTTCCAAGAAGTCTGCTTTGGCTTCAGTTTTGTTATAGGTGCAATATTGATGACTAATAAATTAATTCAACCTTTATTTATACAGATAAATCACACTGCGACCTCGGAGGCTCATTCACAAGTGAGAACTGTTTGTTTAAGAGGTTGTAAATGTTTAAGAAAATAAGCTCAGACTAGACCAAAGAGAAGTTTGTGTCTGAATGTTTCTAGAAGCTAGGCTGGTGAAGATTCTTAGTCATCCAGGTCATGATCAATTAAAAAAAGCTTAAAAAACAAAAACAACTGGACTTCTACAACGATTTCCTATCCGGGAGGCTTTACCAATTAATAAAGCTTCCTGGATGGGAAGCAAAACATCTTCAGTTTCAGAATAGAAGTCCAGCTGTTGGTGTTTTTAATCTTTTTTTCCTAGGACCTATGCTGTCGAGGGCAATTGCCCCTTGTAGGGCTTCCCCAGGCAGATTGGTCCTAGGACACAGATTCTATGTCTCTTGCCCCACTGGGCCCCACTCTGGATCCAGGCCAGTGGGAGGAGCTTGTTAGCAAGTGCCTAGTGGCTAGGCTTTTACCCATGAGGTTTGGTTGGGCTCAGCCCAAATGAGTTACATGTGTTTGCCTTCCATGGACCAATCACCTGCATAAGGGGCTATACAGTTCCAGTTGGGTCCATGGTGCCATGAGTAGCAGCCAAAGACAAAGGATTTGGCACTCTGACCATAGTTTACCAAAGCTGGCTCTTGAGACATGGAATGCCACCTCTCTAGTAGGGAAGGTTTCTCAATTTCATTGAGAGAGGCTGGACCCTATTCTACTCTGCAATTGTTCAAGATGAGAGGCTCTGGCTGGTGTGGACCAAATTATGGATGGTGTCTGAGATGAGGTTATCCATCACAAACACATGCCAGGCAGCAGATCAATAATAGACTTTTGTAGTCATTTCGTCTGACCTGCGCATGTTTTGGACACCCAGGTGAACAGAAGAGCTGAGCTGCCAACTGACCACCAACAGATGGTAAATTAAATCAGATGGCAGGGTAAGATGCCAGACAGAATCGGTAGATCCAAGTAAGGGTTTGCTGGGAATGCCTGGCGGAAGAGCCTATCTAATGGATCTTCAATTTCTACCTACAAGAGAAATTCAAATGCATCCCAGTGAAGATGGGGGACATTCAGTTTGAGTGGGCCCTGTTTTGTTCCTGCATTGTCAAGGCAGCTGCCTTAAACTATGACCACAAGGATGTCACTGCCTCTTGCGATGGCCATTGTCTGACCTGGTGGTGGGCATTCCCAGTTGAGAGGATGTCCATCAGGCATCTGAGAAGGGAAAAGCAGCACTTTATCAACACTGTGAAAGCTGTTGACCTCAATTAGTGAGGTTGTCAAGTAGTGAAGAAATACTTTTCAGAACTTCTCAATCCAACCAGAATGTTTTCCAGGAAAGAAGCAGAGTTGGGGCACTTGGAGGTTAGGGTCCATCCATAATTGGAATTAAGGTTGCAGAGGTAGTAAAAAAGCTTCTGGTGAGGACGAGATCTGCTTCAAGTTCCTCAATGCTCTGAATATTGTTGGGCTGTCTTGGTTGACACGTCCTTGCAAAATCAGGTGGACATTAGAGACAGTGCCACTGGATCTTCTTTCTTGCCAGAGAGGCTTCTGTATAACCTTTCTGTTTAGGTTAATTTAGGAGTGCTGAAGAAGAAAGTTCAGCTGATGGTCAAAACTCGAATTCAAAAGGAACAATGCAGGCTTTACCCTGGCTGTGTAACACTGCACCAACTCTTTACCCTCACTATAGTCCTTAAGGGATCATGGGAGTTTGCCCAGCCAGTCTACATATGCTTTGTGGATTTGGAGAAAACATTCCATTGTGTTCTTCAAAGATTAATATGGGGGTGCTTTGTGAGTATGGGATTGGTAGCCTGTTTCTACGGGCCATTCAGTCCCTATACAAATATGCGCAAGTTTGGGTCTTATTGCCGGCAGCAAGTCGAACCCTTTCAGGGTGGAAATACTCTCTGCCAAACTTTGCAAGGGCTATGGAAGGAGTCCGGTTTGGTGACCTCAAGATTCATCTTTGCTATTTGCAGATGATATGGTCCTGTTTTTGTGTGTTGAAAATGGTTGCTTACATGTGGAAAATATCTTGAATTGGGTAAGACATTTTGCTAAAAGACAGTGTTGACTGCAAGTTAATGCCAAAGTTTTGAGCAAATGGAAAGCACTTGGAGTACATGTTGAAATTGGCTCTCAGCTACAACCAAACCAAACTTTAGCTTAAAGTCTGTAAAACAGACAGTTAGTCATTTTTGTATTGGCTAATATTGATTAGTTGTACCTGCCAGCATGAATTGGATTTACTTTAAAAGTAATTAGTGTAGATATACATTTAATTACTACTACCTGAGAGTTTTAAGACAATTGGTCCAGTTGTTCTTGATATATTTGCCAACAGACTTAATAACAATGAATAAAAAATTTCAGTGTAGTAAACCATCACTTAAGATTTTGTGTTGGGGATGATGCTTTGCTACTATCAAACTTTTACTAACTTTTGCTAAATATATATGGTGAAGTTATCACAATTTTTGTGTTTTCTAAACTCAGTTAGCTGTGGTAGGCTTCTTAAACTTAAATTTAATGAAATTTAATTAAATTTAGTGATTCCAATGGTTCTTCACTTGTAGATGCACATCCAGTGATGTATTTCTAAGAATTTAAATTAAATATGCTGAATGGCTCATGAAATACTTTGCTACTATTAAAGACACTCGAATACACACAGAGACAAAAACATTGTCTACATTTGCCTTTCTGTGGCGAGCAACAAATAAAAAAATACAAATTTTCCTAATTATTTTACTATTAATAAGTTTATGATCTTAATCTCAGAGTTACGTTAGTCTCCTTCATAAAATTTGATGTTCATTATTTAAAATTATATTAGCATTAAATAAAAATCCATAAATGCTCTAGGGTCTGAGATAACGATTCACTGACAAGCTGCATACAGCATACAATCGTGAGTCACAGTCTAAAGCCTCCAATAGACCTCAGCGTCCTCCCTTTACGCCACTTTACGCGTGCATTCTGTGCGCATGCGTTCGCTGTTATAGCTCTTTTTTTTTTCTTTTTTTTTTAATGCTCGCGTTTTCGCTCCAAATCCTTGTTGTACTGTGAGCAGCTCCAGCTGTCCCCTCTGCAGCTGCGCGCAGAGGGGACAAACTGAGGTCGCTGATTGATCACTTGCTGACACGCCTACTGAAATGATTGACAGCTCGTCAGAAAACTCGAGAACTCATCATGAGAAGCCCACTGCGGTGTTCTGCTGCGGTGTTTCTACTTTATATGTTATAAAAAGTTCTAAGAAATAAAAATAATAACAGGGAGCGCTTTTCATGCAACACACCGCCCACCAGGAAATATATCAAACCTCCCGCAGCCAGGTAGGACCTGAATTCATTCATTTCAGTCATCGAGTGAACGGAGGAAGAAGCGATTACTTGACTTTTGGCAAAAAAACAAAAGAAAAGGCCCGATCAGCGATAAAGAAGAGGAATTTAATTCATTTGTGTAACATACAAAACAGTCCGGCGCCGGGGAAGTTTATGGTCAGACACCGCTCAAGCGTACGCGGTCGTAAAAAAAGAGCTTTGCGCGTTTGTGCCCGAGGGGCTACACGGGGGCTACGCTTTTGCCACAGCGTACGTACGTCGTACAGAGGCGTATAGGGAGTACGTGCAGGTATACTGGGGGCTTAAGGTTATAGCATCTTTTTAAACTCAAAAGGAGTTTAAATGTTTTTTTTAATTGTTTTTAAATTTAAAATGTACAGGATGCTGCAAATAAGAATAGCTTTTGATTTTTATTTGTCAAAGTCAAAGTCAATTTTTCTTTATTGTCATTGGCACCAAATGTGGTACATGTGGCGGAACTAAATTGTGTACACAGGGTCCCAGTTACGTCAAACAAAAGTATAAATTGTAAAGAAGAACAGTAACAAGATCTAAGATATGAACTAAGAAACACGCTAAACTAATAATACACTAAGCACTAGTAGTACAAAACCAATATGCCGAAAAGCAGCATGAACATGAGTCTGTGTGAGCAGATGAGAATGAAGGAACATGGCAACATGAAATAAACCAGCATCATAAGATAATAAATGTCAATGTAAATGTCTGTACCGGTAATAAATCTAAAAAGGTTTCTTCTTGTTTGACTAAATTATTTATAGAGATTTTTAGATTTAAAAAAAATAAAATAAAGGCAAAAAGTCTAGAAACACAAATGCTTTTATCTACTGATCGTGGCCTGGAAAATACAAAAAACTAATTCCGGATTTTTCAAGGTTTCTAAAAACCCTGCAAATTTTAGCTCAAGATACTTATGAGAAAATGAGCTAAACAACACTCAGCTCTACAAGTGGATCATTTGCTTGCTGGATATTGTATGAATAAACAACACAGCAGCTGCACAGTGTCACCTGGATGCCTCTGAGGGATGCAACCGCCTCCTGGCCAGGTCTCAGAGCGATGATATCTCCTTCCACCAGCAGACTGACGGGCAGGTTAACCACCTGAGAGTCACGATAGGTCCACTGAAGAGACCATGAGGAGGACGAGGGGATGAACAGGTCCGGGTAGACAGATGAAGGCCATTGCACCTCACCCACACACCCTGACAGAAAATCTAGATTTAAAAATGGACAGAACCAACAGAGGAAGGGGAATGATATAAATCTTAATGAATATAGACACGAGATCACCAGTGGAGAATCAGTGGGGGAAAATGAACTTAATGAAGCTAATGCTTAATTAAAAATATGTAGTTATTTCCATGATTATCAAGTAATTGAAGACCAACACGTTAAGTAGCTCTGTATCTCATTTATCTTGCCAGTGCCTTTCTGCAAACATTCAGAACTAACATTTACAAACCAGATTCCAAAACAGTTGGGACACTAAACAAATTGTGAATAAAAACTGAATGCAATGATGTGGAGGTGCCAACATCTAATATTTTATTCAGAATAGAACACAAATCACAGATCAAAAGTTTAAACTGAGAGAATGTATCATTTTAAGGGAAAAATATGTTGTTTCAAAATTTCATGGCGTCAACAAATCCCCAAAAAGTTGGGACAAGTCCATTTTTACCACTGTGTGGCATCCCCCCTTCTTCTTACAACACTCAACAGACGTCTGGGGACAGAGGAGACCAGTTTCTCAAGTTTAGAAATAGGAATGCTCTCCATTCATGTCTAATACAGGCCTCTAACTGTTCAATCGTCTTGGGCCTTCTTTGTCGCACCTTCCTCTTTATGATGTGCCAAATGTTCTCTATAGGTGAAAGATCTGGACTGCAGGCTGGACATTTCAGTACCGGATCCTTCTCCTACGTAGCCATGATGTTGTGATTGCTGCAGAATGTGGTCTGGCATTATCTTGTTGAAAAATGCAGGGTCTTCCCTGAAAGAGATGACGTCTAGATGGAGCATATGTTGTTCTAGAACCTGAACATAGTTCTCTGCATTAATGGTGCCTTTCCAGACATGCAAGCTGCCCATGCCACAAGCGCTCATGCAACCCCATACCATCAGTGATGCAGGCTTCTGAACAACTTGGGCTATCCTTGTCCTCTCTGGTCCGGATGACATGGCGTCCCAGTGTTCCATAAAGAACTTCAAATCGTGACTCATCTGACACAGAACAGTCTTCCATTTTGCCACACTCCATTTTAAATGACCCCTGGCCCAGTGCAAACGTCTGAGCTTGTGGAGCTTGTTTAGAAATGGCTTCCTCTTTGCACTGTAGAGTTTCAGCTGGCAACGGTGGATTGTGTTCACTGACAATGCTTTCTGGAAGTATTCCTGAGCCCATTCTGTTATTTCCTTGACAGTGGCATTCCTGTTTGAGGTGCAGTGACGTTTAAGGGCCCGGAGATCACGAGCATCCAGTAGAGTTTTACGGCCTTGACCCTTACGCACAGCGATTGTTCCAGATTCTCTGAATCTTTTGATGATGTTATGTACGGTTGATGATGATAACTTAAAAGTCTTTGCTATTTTACGCTGGGTAACACCATTCTGGTATTGCTGCACTATCTTTCTGCACAACAATGTGGAATTGGTGATCCTCTTACCATCTTGGCTTCTGAGAGACACTGACACTCTGAGAAGCTCTTTTTATACCCAATCATGTTGTCAATTGACCTAATTAGTGTTAATTGATCTTCCAGCTGTTCGTTATATGCTCAATTTCCTTTTTCCAGCCACTTATTGCTACTTGTCCCAACTTTTTGGGGATTTGGTGACACTGTGAAATTTTGAATCAACATATTTTTCCTTTAAAATTTTACATTTACTTGTGCCGCCGCTTTGGTGTGGGGGATAAGCGCGCGGCACATATTGAGGCTGAGCCTCTCTGCAGGCGTCGCGGGTTCGCGTCCCAGACCCGACGAGCTGTTTCTGCAGTGTCTCTCCCTTCTCTCTACCCGTTTCGCCCTCTCCCTCTACAATAAAGGCCACTAGAGCCCAAAAATGTAAAAAATAATTAAAATAAATAAATAAAAAATTACATTTACTCAAATTAAACTTTTTATTTGTCATCTATGTTCTATTACGAATAAAATATTGACATTTGCCATCTCCACATCATTGCATTCAGTTTTTATTCACAATTTGTTTAGTGTCCCAACTTTTTTGGAATCCGGTTTGTAACTATACTAACCAATAAGAAAAAAAGCTCACTAAAATATTTAAGGTCATTCATTGTATCACTGACAACAGTTGAAAATTGACATATTTTTAAAAGAGATGGAAAAAAGCACTAATTAACCAAACTGAGATTTATTTTGAGAGAGAGCTACAAAAATGTGGAACTCCAGATAGTTTTGTGGTCTGTAGATTTCCTACCTGTTGGTTCACATTCACCAGACTTGTTTAAAGTTGAACCACATTTATCTGTTTTCCATTAGAAGGGATAGTAATAATAATAATAATAATAATGAATTTAATTTATAACACACTTTTCATTAATGAAAATCTCAAAGTGCTACAAAGTGCAAGAGTCAAATGTCAATAAAACAAGTAATAAAACAAGTAAAATCAATAACAGCATCAACTAAGATCAACGATAGAATCATGAGGAGGCAGAGTATGCACGGTTAAAAAGAAAGGTCTTCAAGCCGCTCTTAAAGTCAACCAGTGACTGTGGGGCTCTCAGGCAGTCAGGAAGAGAGTTCCACAGGCGGGGGGCAGCCACGCTGAAAGCCCGGTCTCCCATGGTCCTTAATTTGGTTCTCGGAATGTGAAGGAGATTACTGTCTTGTGACCGCAGAGTAGTAGTATTCTTCAAACAAATTAGAACAAGAGTAAATACACCTTCAGTATCTTCTTACTAGACCTGAAGTGACAGGTGACAGTGACCTCAGTGACCTGAAGTAACTCATCAAGTACCGGTAACTAAATTACAAAAGGTGCCTCAGACAAAAAAATTTCATTTGATGCTTTGTTTAAACCATGACTGCATATTGCTTGAGTTTAATGTCGACAAGAAACAATGTCAGCAAGAAAATTGTATGTGCAAGGGATAAACTGGAAAAACTTCACAAGATGTGCTCTGACTAAAACTGAACTCTCTACAGACAAAATAAGGCCAACAAACAGATGTAGTGTCACGAATGACGGTAACCTGAACAAGTCATCTGGCTATGTGCATCTTTAGACATTTGTCATAAGTTTTAAAAGAAAATTATGTCCTGTTCTACAACACGGTCTTATAAAAGGAGTCAAGAGTCGTTCAGCTTCTACATTTTCAGCAAGAGGACTTACAAGAAC
>JBBPBX010064485.1:8775-20236 GCA_038048925.1 Garcialebias charrua | reverse complement strand
TGGTTCATGATTTGGGGAGGCTTGGCAACGAGGTGAGACCTCCATGTGCTGGGAAGGAGGTGTGGACGTAGCTGCGGAGGGTTTAGTTAATATATTCATCATTTCCTGCATATTTGTTTCCAATCTATTTATTGCAGTTTCAACTCCTGAACGCCACTCCTGTGTGTGTGACGGGTCCATTGTGGCCAGATTGTGCTGTAATGATTCACAATGGGGACCCGGAAATTCAACCACAACACAGGAGTGAACGAAAAAAGTTTATTATCTGCCACTTGTCAGAAAAAGGGGAACGTCCGCTGAGACTCTGCAGAGTTTAATCACAGTTGGTGATGCAAAGGCTGCACTGACGTCAGAGGGAGGGGGGGTCGGAGGTGCAGCAGGGTCACGTGACACGTGAGCACGGCTCCTCTTCTGCTTGAGTGCGGCTTGGTTCCAATAATTAACAACAGCTCCAAGAGTCCAGATCGTGGTCAAGATACAGGCGTGGGTCATACACAGAGAGGCAAAGAGGCAGTACTTATCCGTGGGGTTTCAGCGAGAGTCGGTGTCAGTAGGCAGAGCGAGAGTCGAGGTCCAGATATCCGATGGGCAGAAATAATCCGTTGAGGGCAAGGCAGAGGGGAGAATCCGTGAACATGAAGAGTGTCAAAACACAGGAAGGTCAGGAACAGAACGCTGGATTTCTTCAGGCGCAAGGCGATCAGACAATCTGGCAGGGAGGCAGAGTCTGGAGTGCGTTTAAAAAGAGCAGCAGACAGGTGCGCTGAATCACGCTGATGAGGAGAGGAGACAGGATAACCTCAAAAACACAGCATGACTTGACATGAACGTGAATCATGAACGTGAATCATTACAGTTTTTACTAAACTTGATCTCCGCAATGCATATCATTTAGTGAGAAGTCGCAAAGGAGACGAATGGAAAACAGCTTTTAAAACCCCTTTGGGACATTTTGAGTACCTTGTTATGCCATTCGGGTTAACTAACGCCCCTGTGTTTTTTCAAGCTCTCGTTAATGACATTCTCAGGGATTTCCTCAATGTCTTCGTATTTGTATATCTGGATGATCATTTATTCCAAAACGAAGAGCAACATACCCAACATGTGAAAGCTGTTCTCCAGAGGTGGTTAGAAACCCAGCTTTTTGTAAAAGCAGAAAAATACTGTGGGATTCCTGGGTTTTGCCTGTCACTTACTCTTTCACAACTAATTAATATCAACTCACTCCACCTGCTGCTGCTCTGAGGAGGACTGCCTGATAATGTCTTTAAGCTCCTGCCAGACACCTCTTCAGTGTGGGGACATCATCTACCAAATGGTAATTTGAGAACAGCCAACTAACCTTTTGTTGCCGCTGGTTCTCACCAACTGTGATTACTCCAGGACCTTCCACATCCTGCCTCTTCAAGTCCTCCCTAGGACCTCATCTCTCCACTGGGCTCTACCTGTGGATCAACTGTGTCCCTTCAACAATCATCCTCAAACAATGCACAACTGGGTCAACCTGCTCCTCTCTCCACTGCCAATTACCTCAAGACTGGATCTCCTGCAAAACCCAGAACCTCTTCTCTCCTTCTCGGTCTTCACCTACAACACAAACACTGTGGCGACACCCAATCACCTGAAAATAAAGTTCACTTACCTTTTGTACTCCTGGCTCTGTCTTAACTGAATCGGTCTGCTTACGGTACTTGGGGGTCGACGTTGATACAAACCTGATAAATAAATATTTGGCTGCACTGAGGAGATTGCTTTATTTATTTCTGTTAAACAGGTTATTCGAGCATTTTGGCTCATTCATCTGATAACTTTGTTATCTCCAAGTTATTCAAGAAGTGACCCTGAGTAAGTTTATCAGTATCCATTTCTGAACTAATAATAATAATTTATAATCTTAAAAGTATTTGTCTGTCATTGGTGGTCCTCACGGCATGGTGGTGCAATTGGTAGAGCTGCCGCCTTTCAACGAGAAGGTTGCCAGATCGAATCCTGGCCTCATTGTGCATGTTTGGGTTTTCTCCGGGTAGTCCATTTTCCTCCCACAGACCAAAAACATGCATGTTATGCTGATTGGTAACTCTAAATTGTCCCTAGGTGTTAGTGAGAGAGTGAATAATTGTTTGTCTTGTTTGTCTCTATGTGTCATTGTAATGGACTGGAGACCGGTCCAGGGTGTATCCTGCCAACCTGTTCAGGGTTTATCCCGCCTCTTGCACAGTGATTGCTGGATATGATTATCAGTGACCTCTATGAAAAAGGAAGAAGCGGGTAAAACCAATGGATGGATGGAAGGTGTTCCTCACAAAATATTGCTGATATAAGAGATTTACAGGTAGATCTTCTAGCCAGTCGAACCAGCAGCTTATTTGGTTTATTGCTGGATTCAAACATCCGTTGTCTGGCAAATAAAATATCTAATTTTACTTTCCTTCTAATTAAGTTAGTTAACCTTAACCTGGCTTCTTTCAGCTCTTTTAAAACATAATCCAATTCTGATCCATAGAAATTTTCCTCTAGTTTTTGCATCTTCTTTTCAACCTCAAGTTGTTCTTGTAGAAGTTGTTTTTTCCTACTCAAGTATGAAATAATAATTCTTCACATGTAGACTTTGTGTGCTTCCCGTACTAATCTTGGTTCAGTATCATTGTTATTACATTCCAGGTATAAATCAATCTGGCTTTCTAGGAACTGGATGAAAATATCATAAAACAGTAATTAGTTCAGTCTCTAATGTAATGTAGCCCACCTTTACCCTCTGTCTGTAGGTAAGGGCCTCCTAGATTCTTACATTTAGCTTTAGACTTTAACTACTCTTAATTGCTGAACTTTTAATACACATGTGGTCATCTCACACACACTGTTTAAATAACCAAACCATAAGTAAAATATGAACTCAATTTACTGAACATGTTTTAAACATTGAACAACTCATACAATATAACACAAAAACGGTATCTGTAGGCAGATTACTCACTGTAAAGCTTCAACTAAGTGAGGGGCCCACTCACCAACCACACACAGACACCTGCCGGCTTATCTAACCCTAAAACGTTAAAGTTGCAGGCCTGAGCGACGCTTGGGAGCGGTGAGGCCCAAAACTTAATGGCCGCTTCACTCATTGAGCAAATAAATAAACAAAACAGTACCTGGTTTAGTAGTTCAGTACAGACCCTGGTCCCAGTTCAGGTGAAGAGGAAATCCAAACCAAGATGGTGATGCAATCAGCTGTCTGCAGGTCCAGGTTTAACTTCAATGAGCAATGTAATCCAGAGGAACTCTTCTGGCAGTCCATAAACACTCCAGTTATGACAATCTTCACCTCCAGGCCGGAATGATGAAGAGACAGTCTCCCCAGCAAGCTGAACAAGCTACACTAGGTTTACTGTGCAGCATTCACTGAACTAGTGAATGCTAAATGTTTGATGTTAAACTGCCTCAAAGTGCAAAAACACAGAACTGTAGGACAAACTTCAGGCTGAAATTGTCCCTTGTAGTCCCAAAAACCATCAAACAGGTCTCCACTGACAATCACTGTGTTAGCAACCAGGAAACTTATTTAATTAGTCCAAAATGAAGCACACCTGTCAACTCTGGTGTGCTTGGCTTTCATCAAGTTCAAAACCCTGACTGCTCACACTTCCTTTTGGCTTTTCACAATAAAGCAGAAATAAAATACAAGCAACAAAATGTTATGCTTTCTTGCTTTTAACTTACACTTGTGTATTTTAAACAGTGTTAAAGCATATTACAACATAAATAAATGAAATACAATTGTAGCTATATTTACAACATATTTAACTTAGGAGTTTTTAGACCTAAAATGATTGTCTGGGTTACACTAATAACTGCTCTGCAGGCCTTAAAGGCTGCATTGTCAGAGTAACGGGCATGGTCAGAAAGGGCAATAGAGCCAATATCAGATTACTCTTCTAAATGAGCAAGATGTTTAGAAAATAATGTTTAGTCAATACGGGGTGATGGCAGATGAGGATGAGAATAAATCATGTAACCTTTAGTATTGGGATTCATGTTACTCCAGTTGTCCAAGAGGTCACACATGTCAGTCATGTTTAACATGACACTGTTTTTGACTGATTATTATGGGACATGTTCCTATATATGGGGAAGAGACTGCAGTTAAAATCACCACCTATTAACCTATTTTGAAAGTCTATATCTACAATTTTACCAAGTAGGGATGCAAAAAATAATATTTGACATGGACAACGGGTGCATAAATACCTGTATTCGAGAGCAAATTTATTTCTCCATTTATTTCTCCTGTTACTAATACAATCCTACCTTTTGTATCCTTATAACAGTCTCTCATTACACAGTAGTGTTTTATGTACTGAAATGACCATCCCATTTTGTTTATAGAGTATGATGAGAAGTAAACCTGGCCAACCCATTCTCTAATATACTTTCTGTGCTCCTCATCGTTTAAATGTGTTTCTTTGAGAAATGCAATCTACACTTTATCCGTTTACAGACAATTTAATAAAGCTTTTTCTTTATGGCATTATTAAAACCCTTTCTATTCCATGTACCAAACTTAATATTCATCTATAATTATGTGGAATTAGTGTATGCTGTATTCTAAATGTGACCCCATACAGTAGTTTGGATCTAATATGGGCAGCACGGTGGCACAACTGGTAGAGCTGCTGCCTCTCAGCAAGAAGGTTGCCGGTTCAAATCCCATTCCGGGGGCCTTTCTGGGTGGAGTTTGCATGTTCTCCCCGTGCATGCGTGGGTTTCCTCCGGGTACTCCGGTTTCCTCCCACAGACCAAAAACATGCACGTTAGGCTGATTGGTGACTCTAAATTGACCCTAGGTGTGAGTGTGAGAGTGGATGGTTGTTTGGTGTGAGTGAGACAGGTCCCTCTTGTAAATGAGTCCCCATGACTCAACGAGGCTAGCCTGTATAAATAAAGGTTGAATGAATTTACTACCAAGCTCAGCTGGACCAAAAAACACAGTCCAAAATGTTCCAGTAACCTAAAGCTTGTGTTCCTGAACAAACCTACCGTAAAAAGAAAAGCTAAAGTAAAATAAAAACAAATCCCGTCATAATCTAACTAAGCTATACATTTTACAGAGGTCAAGAATCCAAAACATTTATAACCATTCCCCTCATAGGGTTTACTATAACATCCTGGCAGGACAGTGGCTGCCACCTTAAACAAAATAGATTTGAAATCTGTTTTTCCAATCACCTCCAAATAAAAACAAAAAAGTTATGATTTGATTAAGCTTTGATTTAGATATAGCAGCTGCCTCTAAGATTGTGATAATTGTTTACTTGAATACTAAAATAAGCCAAGTCCATTTACAAGTAGCTCTGAGGTTTTCACTAATACCCAGAATAGTTGTGACCGAAAGAGCAACTGCAAGACATGTAGTGAATTAGCAGGGTTTAGTTACAATAGTGAATAAAGGTAACTGCTAACTCTGGTGGGAGGGACCGGAATCCTGGAGAGCAAGGAGGACAGTTAGGAGGAAACCAAAGTCTGCAGGTGGTTCTGATAATATGCAGGTAGCTTACTGTAGGAGAAGATGGTAAACTCCTAGGCATGAAAGTCCAATGTTTCCAAAGGTAGTCCAGAGAGGTCCTATTGAGATTGCAGATACGGGCACAAGTGGGAAAGGTAAGGAGCAGCTGCATTGGAGCAGCATTGGAGTGATGCCGTTAACTGCCATTTACACCCCTGCGGCTCATTTCATTGTAGAGAGCGAGGTTGGCTTTCCATTTGGAGGAAAAACTTTTATCACTGTTGGAAACAGGAAACATATTTAATCCCTGCATCATGCAGTCTCCAGCGTACACTTGCCGATGCCTGCCTCTGTTTCACTACTTCAACTGAAAAATACTGATAAAACGACACTTCAAGGTCCCCCAGATTCACTTTGCCTTGGTCTCTTGCTACATACAGAATCCTCTGTCTGTCTGCACAATTACGCAGCCTCATCGGAGTTGCCCAATTGCTTCCCATCGGGTGCAATTGGAAGAAACGTGCATTGGGCACGCTCTATCTTTATCTATTTCTTCCGCAGTTCCACTACCTCAGTGATCCCTTTCTCAAATAAGATAATTGGTTCCTTACCCTCTGTGCCTTGCTTCAGTCTAAATATTCTAACATTTTGTGACAATTTTGATGTTTCGAATTATCCAATCTTTCCAATTATTATTATTTTGAGTGGTTGTCTCCATTGTGTTTAACTTTGAATCACTCACCACCGCCAGTGGCGGCTCCTGAAATTTCCACCGGGGGGGCTATTTACTCAATTATATACTGTTTTATTATAAACCCACTGTGAATATTTCTTACAGCCAAAACTCTGCAAAATTATTTGTAGGACACAAAAACATTATCTTCCTTGTCTTATAAATTTATTAAGCTTCATACAAAAATTAAATACAAAGGCTTCTTTGCAATTTCAGTTTTAAACAAAGATTTTTCTAAGACATGATGAATTTACTGGAACATCTAACCATTTATACAAGTGATTTTTTTTTATCTTGTCATGTGCCATTTTTAATAAAGGACAAATATCCTTATCTGTATCAATCATAAAATTGGTCAGTGACAAAGTTAAAACACCCATTTTTTAAGAGGGTCAAGTAAAAATTTGTTGCCACAAATTACACAAGCTTTTCAAATCACAACTTTAGATTACTAGTGACCAATTAGGATATGTTGCTGTTGTTACACATAACATTATGTAGCCCCAGTTGAAAGTAATGTAGGCATTTTTTGTGTTTGATATGCAGAGATTAAAAGATGGGTGTCAAGTGTCAGAGAACAGATTTTGTCCTTTGAACCAATAATTAACTGCAACCACCAATCTTTTGGAGTAAACATTTTACAAGAATGACATTCAGAAGGGAAATACTGTACATGAAGGTGCAATATTATCTCAAGATATTGAAGGAAACTGCCAATGCTTCAATATACACAAATGTGTTTGAATAAATGTGATGGACACCAATTGAGTAAAAAACAATTGTGTGAATAAATTCCCACATTGCCAACATCTATGTTGTAGACGGCTGTTTGCATGAAGACGTACATGTTATGGAGCATTTGATTATAAACAGTTCCAAATACAAAGTGAGCCTTAAAAAGTTCATCAAAAGCTCCAAGTGAGCTGGTTGACTTGTGTGGTATGACCTGCTTGTCCAGAACAATGAAGAACTTTTGTGGATAGTGCTCCTCCTCTGTCCCAACAGCAAGTAGGCTGCGTAGTGAAGTTGATGGCACCAACATGGTCCTGGATGCTTGTTCCACTCTAAGTATGAAAAACATGAAGAAGAAGAAGAAAAAGGAAAATAAGTTAGATTAAAACATTTCTGCATTTCTACTTGCAAGAGGCTTTGTTTTCATTCTCCAGATCAATACAGTGTTAAGAAATAGTAAAACACCACCAGTGACATTTAGTATATAAAATTATTAATGTTTGATCATTTTTAATAAGCAAATTGAAATAAATGTGGCCATTAGAGTCCAATACAATAAATCGTGGAAGCTAGCGCTGGCATGCTAACTCCACAAACAAAGATAAAAACAAACTCACCAGTTGCCACTTTAAGAATAAACTGTCAGCTGAGGGCTTTTTTCACAAACAGCCATTTAAAGTTGAGAGGCATATCAGTCAGAAAGGCAAATGGACATTAGATAAAGGGCTTTCAATGATTTGAAACTTACCTGAGCAATCCTGCTTGAGTCACTGACCGCACGGCTCATTTTCCAGACAAAAAAATTAAAATTAAATTAAAATTAAATAAATAAATGAACGTCCGGAAGCACGCAATCGGTAGATAGTAGGTAGATTTCACGTTGGACGTGTCCAGGGCGGTGAAAACTGCGTCCTGCATTTTCCCATTGTTTTGTAACATTGTGGAATAACTGCGCATGCGCCATTCATAACAAGAGTCTATGGATAAGATTCATGCGCCCCCAAAACAGGAAATACGTCACCAATCAGAAAACCTTTTTTGAAACAAACAATATAACACATCATTACTCATAAAATATTTATCCTACACAACTAAAAACATATACAGTATGCCTATATTTCTAAATATTTTTATTTTATTATTTCATTTTTTTTAAAGTCTTCAATGTAAAATGGTCCAGAAGTTCCAGTGGGGCGGCGCCCTAGCGCCCCCTATTGGCCGGCCACCCCTGTTCACCGCTGCGGTAGCCTCCAAATCAGATACTTGTTCAACAGTCTTCAGTCTTTCCATAATTCAGTCGAACTTCTCAAACATCTTTGTAACTGGTTTTATGATATTTTCAGAGTCAGAGAGTCTTTATTGTCATTTGCACCGCATGTGGTACATGTGATGAAAACGAGATTATGTACACGGGGTCCCAGTTACATCCAACAACAAATGCAAGAGAAAAACAGTAATAACATCTAGAATTAACTAAGAAAAACATCAACTATTAATACACTAAGCCTAATATAGTGGGAATAAACAGCGGCACGAACATGAGTTTGTATGAGCAGATGGTCACAGATGAACACAGATGAACACAGCAACAAGAAAACAGATCAGCATCAGCACAATGTGATATTTTGCAGTGTTTATTTTTTATTTTATTTTTATTTATTCATGAGTCTAACAGCCTCAGGGTAGAAGCTGTTCCTCAGTCTAGTGGTTCTACACTTGATGCTCCTCAACCTCCGTCCTGAGGGGAGTGGGGCAAAGAGTGAGTGTGCTGGATGAGTGAGGTCTTTCATGATGCAGGTGGCTCTTTTCCTGCATCTGGAGGTGTAAATGTCTGTGATGGTGGGGAGACTGACTCCAACAGACTTCTGTGCAGCCTTCACCACTCTCTGTAGAGCTTTCCTCTCTTCAACTGTGCAGCCTCCATGCCACACGTTGATGCTGGAGCACAGGATGCTCTCCACTGCACACCTGTAGAAGGAGGTGAGGACTGGGCTGCTCAGACCAGCTCGTCTCAGCCGTCTGAGGAAGTAGAGTCTCTGATGACCTTTCTTGATCAGGCTGGTGGTGTTGTTGCTCCAGCTGAGGTTATCATTCATGTGTACACCCAAGTATTTGTAGCTGGAGACCACTTCCACTGCAGACCCACCTATTTTCAGTGGGGCGTGGGTGTGTTTGTTCCTTCTGAAGTCCACAATCATCTCCTTTGTCTTCTTCACATTCATGTGAAGATTATTCTCTTTGCACCAGCTCTCCAGGTGTTCCACCTCCTGTCTGTAGCTGGACTCATCATTGTTTGTGATGCATCCCACCACCGCTGTATCATCTGCAAACTTAACAATATGACAGCCTGGAAGTGTGGCTGTACAATCATATGTGAGCAGAGTGAACAGAAGGGGGCTCAGCACACATCCTTGAGGAGAGCCAGTGCTGAGGGTTATGGTGGAGGAGGAGAAGTTGTGGATCTTCACGGACTGTGGTCTGTCTGTTAAGAAGTCTAGTACCCAGTTACAAATAGAGGGGCTTAGTCCAAGTGTAGATAGTTTGTCTATCAGAGTTTGGGGGATCATGGTGTTGAAGGCAGATGTGAAGTCCACAAAGAGCAGACGCACGTATGAGTCCTTCTGATCCAGGTGGGTGAGAGCAGTGTGGACCACGGAAGAAATGGCGTCCTCTGTTGATCGGTTCTCACGGTATGCGTATTGATGAGGGTCCTCGTTGATGTTGACGGTTGCCTTGATGTGGGACATGACCAGTTTCTCAAAACATTTAGCGACTGGCATTCAGCATATTGGCAATGTTGTCAGTCACTTGTTGAACTAATGGGTTGTCTCGACTAGGGCCTGTGTTGTGCCATAAAGTGATGATCTGGCATCTTGACCCATGACAGCGCAAATCTCCTGTTCTGTGTTTTCATCACTAGCTGGCATTACCTCATCATCTTGGCTAGGTAGCAATACATTACCACTGAACACATTTTCCTTCTTTGGATCATCTCTCTTCCTGGGTATGCTGAAGACGATTTTCAAAGGCATCTCCAGCACTTCTGTATGTTTAGAGAAGGGTCTGCAACCTGCGGCTCTGGGGTTACATGCAGCTCTTTGGTCCCTCTGCAGTGGCTCTTTCAAGCTGTGACCAAAACAAACATAAAACTGAATTTTATTGGTTGTTATAACAACTACAAGGGCTAGTTTTAGCAATTTTCCTGTAATTTATTTTGCAAATATGTGAATACTAGAAATATTACAAGGAGTAAAACTCACTTTCATTGTATGCCTCATTTCATCTAAGATACTTAATTTTCTACAATTAAAAACACGACATATGCCTGCATGGTATTAGTTTTTAGAAACTGGGCAAAAACCATAATATTTTCCTGCTTTACAAGAATCTCATCTTTTATTTTGTCTTAAAATGTAAAAATATCAATAAATGTTAAAAAATCATTAGTTTTATAATGTCACCTCTCCTGGCCAGAAAAGCACCCTCCAACAAACTGTGGGCCACCAGTTGATGAACACAGCTGTAGCAGGTATTGCGGCTCCGGACAGTTGGTGAACAAAGGGGCAGAAATGGCTCTTTTGATCGTAAAGGTTGTAGAACCCTGGTTTAGAGACTACTTGTACTGTATATGCAATTTTTTTTGGCAGGTGCTAAGGTAAAATATATATTATTTTACACAGCTCCCTTGAGGAGACCAGTGAAACCGCATCAATCCTGCAACGTGCATCACGGGACCTCCCTTACCACACCACTTATTTACAAGGCAGCACAGCTCAATGGTTAGCACTGTCTCACAACAGGAAGGTCCTGGGTCCAATCCCCAGTTGGACCTGGGGTCTTTCTGTGTGGAGTTTGCATGTTCTTCTCGTGCTTGCATGGGTTTTCTCCGGGTACTACAGTTTCCTACCTCAGACCAAAAACATTCATGTTAGGCTACCTTCAGGCCTCCCTCGCAAAATATATCAGATATATGGCCGTGACGTAGTGGTAATGGCAGTCGTCCCCCGATCGGAAGGTTGGCGGTTCGAATCCCGGTTCCCCACACCATGTGTCGTTGTGTCCTTGGGCAAGACACTTAACCCCGAGTTGCTCCCGGTAGGACTGGAAAGCACCTTGCATGGTAGTCTGCTGCTACCGATGTATGAATGTGTGTAGCATTCAATATGTGTAGCACTTTGAGATTTTCACTAATGAAAAGTGCATTATAAATTGAATTAATTATTATTATTATTATTATACCATACTATACCATACCATTTTATTCATAGAGCACCTAAAACAGTGACAAGGCCAAAAAAAGTGCTGTACAAACAGAAGAGGATGAACAACAGCATGCTGGTTAAGATTCTTAGTCATCCAGGACATGATACATTCAATATAAAAACAACTGGACTTTATTTGTAACAGAAGATGTTTCGCTCCTCATCCGAGGAGCTTTCTCAATTCAAAGGGCAGAGAATGTGGGGTTCAGGTGCATATCTTATCTCATCCTTTTAAAC
>JBBPBX010064484.1:0-20236 GCA_038048925.1 Garcialebias charrua | reverse complement strand
GCCACTGATTTTTCCTCACTACGTGAGTTGGTACTGTTGGAAGAGTTCAAAAACTGCCTTCCTGATCGTACAGTCTTGTACTTGAATGAGCAAAAAGCTACCACCTTACAAGAGGGAGCTATCTTAGCTGAAGAATTTGCCCTTACTCACAAAAATGTTTTTTTGTAAATCTGATCAACCCCCTCGGGATAAAATGGGGAAAGATGTGCTACAGTCTCAGGTTAAGAACACTTCAAGCTCCAAATCTGAGAGACAATGTTTTTACTGTCATAAAATGGGGCATATTGTTTCTGACTGTTTGGCCCTTAAACGTAAACAGGCACCCCAACCACCAAAACCAGCTAAAGGGGTTGGCCTGGTTAAGACGCCGAGATCTTCCCCACATCTCTCAAACATGACTGAAGCTGATGACTGTTTTAAGCCCTTCATTTTTGATGGTCTTATCTCTCTAACAGGACTTCCTAAGGATGAGAAACCTGTGAGGATACTGAGGGACACTGGTGGTTCTCAGTCGTTCATCCTGTCCAGTTTTCTGCCATTTAATGCTGACTCCTCCTGTAATGCAAGTACAATAGTACAAGGAATTGGAATGACGTATGTACCAGTACCTTTACATTATGTTCACATGAAGTCCAAGTTGGCCTCTGGATGTTTTAAAGTTGCAGTGAGAAACTCCTTCCCTGTGCAAGGGGTTGAATTTATCATGGGAAATGATCTTGCTGGAGACAAGGTACTTCCTAATCCTGAGGTGGTGGATAATCCCAGTTGCATGATGGGTGAAGATGTGGTGTTGAAGTCCCATCCTGATGTGTTTTCTGTCAGTGTTCTTACCAGGTCCCAAGCTCGTAAGCTGAAGGAAGTGAATTTGGATGACTCTGTTCTTGGCTCTGCTTTGATGGAGGACAAGTTACCAGCAGAGGTCCTTTCAGGAACGGCACCCCTCAAGGAGGACTTTACCCCAAGATCAGAGGTTTTTCTCCCATTATCAATAACGCATGAGAGTTTGAGCCAGGCTCAGAAAAGTGATGAAACACTCACTAAATGCTTTGGAGGTGTGTGTGATTCAATAAAGAGTAATAAAACTCATACGTTTTATGTTGAGAATGGATTACTCATGAGAAAATGGATTTCAAGGCCTGCCTTGCAACAAAAAGGTAGTGAAGAGGATTGGGGAGTAGTGCATCAAATAGTCATTCCTCAAGTTTATCGTGAACAAATACTGCAGCTAGCACATGACCACTCATGGTCTGGTCACTTGGGAATCACTAAAACCCATGACCGTGTTCTACAGCATTTCTTTTGGCCAGGCCTCAAGAAAGATGTTGCCAGGTTCTGTAGGACATGTAAAGTTTGCCAAATAGTGGGTAAACCTAATCAAAGGGTTCCACCGGTTCCCCTTAAACCCATCCCTGCAGTTGGTGAACCTTTCGAGCGTGTTCTGGTGGACTGTGTGGGTCCTCTGGCCAGAACAAAGGCTGGTAATCAGTTTCTCTTAACTATCATGTGTGCTGCCACTCGCTTCCCTGAAGCTATTCCATTAAGGAGAATCACAGCACCTACCATAACAAAAGCTCTTTTGAAGTTTTTTGCAACTTTTGGTCTGCCTAAAGTTATACAGACTGATCAAGGCAGTAATTTTCAGTCCAAACTTTTCCAGCAAACTTTCCAGTCTTTTGGTGTTAAACACATTACTTCTAGTCCTTATCACCCTCAGTCACAAGGCGCACTTGAGAGATGGCACCAGACTATTAAGGCCATGATGCGAAAGTATTGTCTTGAGACGGGAAAAAACTGGGATGAAGGACTTCCTTTCTTGCTGTTTGCAGCCCGAGAAGCAAAGCAGGAATCTCTTGGATTCAGCCCTGCTGAATTAGTTTTTGGACATGGTGTAAGAGGACCACTGAAGGTTCTGAAAGAACAACTCCTGTCAGCTGACTCAAAGCCACAATCTAATGTGCTTGAGTTTGTCACCCAGTGTCGGGAACGTCTTTACCATGCTTGTTCGATAGCAAGAAAGTCTTTGTCTGCTGCTCAAGGGAAAATGAAAAAGCTATATGACACAAAGACTGTACAGCGGTCATTCGAACCAGGTGACAAAGTACTCATGCTGGTGCCCACACCTGGACCATCTCTTGCAGCACACTTTGCAGGCCCATACGTGGTCAAAAGAAAAGTCAATGACACAGACTACATTATTCACACCCCTGATAGGAGGCGCCAAACACGTCTGTGTCACATCAATATGTTAAAGTTGTTTCATTCCAGAGAAGATGAACGTAAGGACTCATCTTGTGAGAACTCTCCCAAAACTGCATCCATCTCTCTTGTGTCTGGAGATGTCCACCCTGATGGTTTGAAAAAGTGTGATGAAGACCACTGTGGTAAACTCTCAAACTCTGTCATTCTTGACTCTTTGGATGCATATCTGTCCTATCTTCCCAGGGGTGAGAAGGAGGATGTGGAAGGCCTGATCCAGTTGTACCCTATGCTTTTTGGAGACGTGCCCTCTAGGACCTCGGTATTGGAGCATGACATTGACGTGGGCGACGCATCCCCCATTAAACAGCATGCATACCCTTGTTCCCCAGCCAAGAGGGAAATGATGGACAAAGAGGTTCAATATTTATTGGAAAATGGTTTGGCTAAACAAAGTCAGAGCTCCTGGAGCTCTCCATGCCTAACTGCCAGAGCTTCTGAAATTTCAGCTTTTGTCACCCCAGACCACTTCCTACAATATACTGTAATGGCACTTGGAATGCGAAATGCACCAGCTACCTTTCAGCGACTGATGAACATTGTATTAAGAGGAATTAAGAACTGTAATGTGTACTTGGATGACATTGTAATCTATTCCTCATCATGGAATGATCATCTTACCACTTTGAAAACTGTGTTTTCTCGTTTAGCCCAAGCCTCCCTCACCTTGAATCTGAAAAAATGTGAGTTTGCCAAAGCGGTGGTGACCTACCTTGGAAAGGAAGTGGGCCATGGCCAGGTACGCCCGGTAAATGCAAAGGTGGAGGCTATCCTAAACTACCCAAAACCCACCACAAGACGTGAGCTCCGGCGGTTCTTGGGTTTAGTTGGCTATTACCGGTGTTTCTGCAAGAACTTTTCAATGGTAGTGGCTCCTCTGACGAATCTGTGTAGTCCAAAGAAACCGTTCATGTGGACTACAGAATGTCAACATGCATTTGACTGTGCAAAGTCCATTCTATGCAGCGCTCCTGTATTGGCAGCTCCTGACTTCAGCAAGGCCTTCAAGCTGGAGGTAGATGCAAGCGCTACTGGGGCTGGAGCAGTGCTACTCCAAGATGGACCAGATGACATCAGTCACCCAGTTTCCTACTACTCAGTTAAGTTCAAGCCTCATCAATTGAATTACTCTACAATAGAGAAAGAAGCCTTGGCCATGCTATTAGCTTTGCAACATTTTGAAGTTTATGTCAGTTCACCAAGTTCTGTTATAGTCTATACAGACCATAACCCATTAGTCTTCCTGAACCGCATGTACAACCACAACCAGCGGCTAATGCGGTGGGCTTTGCTGGCCCAAGAATACAACCTAGACATCAGACATAAAAAAGGGGTTGAAAATGTGATAGCTGATGTACTTTCCAGGATATAGTGCTGTAGTACAAATGATGTAAGTTCAAGTGTTCTTATTTAATGTAGGATTTTATGGGGGAGGGTGTTACGGTCACTGACCTCTAAGGGCTCTCTTTTCTTGAGGGAGCCCTCTCTCTCTCCTATTGTTTTTCAGTTCTACCTGGCTGCCACAGGTGAAAAGTGTTTGAGCTCGTCAGCCACCCCATAAAGAGCTTCATGCCAAAGATGTCAGGTCCCTTTTGTCTGGGCCTTGATCTGCTGTGATCTTGTCTGTGTGGTTTTGTAAAACTTACTGATCTTGCTGTGAGCACTTTTGGTATAGTTTGTGAGTGCCTAACTAATGTTGTTGTTTTTTTCTCTGTTCACAGGGGAAGCTGGTAGGGGTTCTCTGCCATTTCTGTTCCAACCTGTTTTCTCCTGTTTTGTGGATAGCTAGGGAGCTTAGCCATTGTATTTTAAGTTTACTTCTAGCTAGTTATATATTTTCTTTATAGTTAGAAGGGGGTGTTTTGTTTGTTGTTTTGGCCTTGGAGACCCTGAAGCTTAAAGCTTCCCTGTGTTTTTCTGATTGTTTTTTCTCTTTTCTACTTTGTAAAATAAACATGTTATTTTATTGACATCAACTGTTAGTTTTTTTTTATGTTACACCCAGTGCCATATTTTTACCTGATTAGCCTCAGGGTGAGGTTGTAACAGGCACGATCAATAGTTTCTATGGCTTCTAGTGCAAATTAATGACCTCGCCCCTTTGGTACAATTCCGTGACACCTCTAAGGGATGAGCGGGGGTAAGAACAGGGACCAGAGGGGCTCATTCAACACTTTAAAATGGTTGTCAATGCAAAGTAATGACCACGCCCCTTTGATACCATTCTACGTCCTTTCGAAGGGATGTGCAAGGGCATGAACGGGTACCAGAGAGGCTCATTCGACATTTTAAAATGGCCACCAATGTAAAGTAATGACTGTGCTCCTTTGGTAGCATTATGTGCCCCTTCAAAAGGATGTGCAGTGTACAAACGTGTACCAGAGGGACACAGACAATACACTTATATGAGGAGCACCAACTGACACTGGAGGGGCACGGCCAATACACCAGGCCTGAGGGCGGCCGTGGCGTAGTGGTAATGGCAGTCGTCCCTCGATCGGAAGGTTGGCGGTTCGAATCCCTGTTCCCCACACCATGTGTCGTTGTGTCCTTGGGCTAGACACTTAACCCAGAGTTGCTCCCGGTAGGACTGGAAAGCAACTTGCATGCTAGTTTACCGCTACTGGTGTATGAATGTATGGAACATTCAATGTGTGTAGCACTTTGAGATTTTCACTTATGAAAAGTGCGTTATAAATTGAATTCATTATTCCCTGATGCATGCTCAATAATCCAGGTAGAAAAATCCAAAAAAGCTAAGTCTGGTCCTCTGGACATTCAAAAAACAAAACAAAACAAAGCAAAAAAAAACTGTAGAAAGCATCTACAGTTTTTTTTTTTGCTTTGTTTTGTTTTGTTTTTTGAATGTCCAAAGGACCAAACTTAGCTTTTTTGGATGAATTCATTATTATTATTATTATTATTATTATTATTATTATTATTATTATTATTATTATTATTATTATTATGGACTGTTACCAGAGGGGCAAGGACAATGCATTTCAACGAGGGGCACCAACTGACACTGGAGGGACATGGCCCATGCACCAGCCTCGGTGCCCATCTGGTGTCAGTCCATGCCGCTCCAAAATGCTAATTGTAGAAGGGACAGAGACGGCCGCGTGTACATATCAACGGTGTCTCTACGTGGTACGGTCTCCGCGCTAGGACTATTTGGCACGGCCATAACACCTCTATGACTATACTGGTGTTATAACGGAGTCTCCTCCATCCTTTTCCTTTTTGCTCCATCCTAAACGGTCCTCAGCAACTGAGCCAGAATGTATGATGAAACCGAAGCAGAACCTCAGAAGCTAAGCCAGAGTATGTGATGAAGCTGAAGCAGAACCTCAAAAGCTGAGCCAGAGTGTCTGATGAAGCCGAAACAGAACCTCAGCAGCTAAGCCAGAGTGTACGATGAAGCCGAGGCAGAACCTCAGCAGCTGAGCCAGAGTGTATGATGAAGCCAAAGCAGAACCTCAGCAGCTGAGCCAGAGAGTGTGATGAAGCCGAAGAACCTGAGCAACTGAACCAGAGTGTCTAATGAAGCCGAAGCAAAACCTTAGCAGCTGAGCCAAAGTGTATGATGAAACCGAAGCAGAACCTCAGAAGCTGAGCCAAAGTATGAGATGAAGCTAAAGCAGAACCTCAGAAGCTGAACCAGAGTGTCTGATGAAGCCGAAGCAGAACCTCAGTAGTTGAGCCAGAGTGTGTGATGAAGCCGAAACAGAACCTCAGCAACTGAGCCAGAGAGTGTGATGAAGCCAAAGAAGAACCTGAGCATCTGAGCCAGAGTGTCTGATGAAATAAAGTAGAACCTCAGTAGATAAGGCAGAGTGTTTGATGAAACCAAAAAAGAACCTTAGCAGCTGAGCCACAGTGTGTGATGATGCCAAAGCAGATCCTTAGCAACTGAGCCAGAGAGTGTGATAAAGCCAAATTAGAACCTCAGCAGCTGAGCCAGAGTGACTGATGAAGCCGAAAAAGAACCTCAGTAGCTGAGCCAGAGAGTGTGATGAAGCCGAATTAGAATCTCAGCCAGAGTGTCTGGTGAAGCCGAAAAAGAACCTCAGCAGCTGAGCCAGAGTGACTGATGAAGCCGAAAAAGACGCTAAGAAAGCGTTTGACAGAGTTGAATGGGATTATTTATTTGCAGTTTTAAGGAAGTTTGGATTGGGTGATGCATATATTTCTTTGATACGTCTGTTCTATATTTCTCCTCATGCTAGTGTTTCTTCTAATGGTATTCAATCTAGTTTTTTTAGACTTCTTCGTGGCACGAGACAAGGATGTCCATTATCCCCCTATTGTTTGCTCTAGCCATTGAGCCGCTTTTAATTTTTTAAGGACCTCTAACATTTTTACTGGGCTTTCCCGATTAGGTTCTGAATTCAAACTATCTCTTTATGCTGATGATTTACTGTTATATGTTTCAAATCCTACTCTTTCAATTTCATCAATTTTATCTGCTTTTCAGAGATTTGGATCATTTTCTGGTTATAAAGTAAATATTGCTAAAAGTGAATGTTATCCAATTAACGCAGCTGCATTAAAGCTTTTGAACTGTGACATACCATTTAAATTGAGCTGCTCTGGTTTTAAGTATCTGGGTGTTAATGTAACAAGATCATTAAGTTCTCTTTTTGATGCTAATTTTTTGCCTTTAATTTCTAAAATTAAATTGGACCTCCAAAGATGGAATAGTTTGCCTCTCTCACTTATAGGTAGAATCAATGTAATTAAAATGAATGTCTTACCCAAATTCTTCTTCTTCTTCAATTCTCTCCCACTATTTCTGCCAAAACATTTCTTTAAAACACTAGATCAAGTTATTTCTGGCTTTATATGGTGTGGAAAATCACCCAGAATTAGCAAAACCACATTGCATAGATGCAAATTTAATGGTGGATTGTCACTTCCTAATTTTCAGCTTTATTATTGGGCGGCCCATATTCACAAGATTTCATATTGGTTTGGATCTTTTGATTTCCCATGGTGCAAGTTGGAGTCATTATCCTGCTCCCAGTCCTCATTAAGTGCTCTTCTTACTTCTCCTACTACATCTAACTTGTCTCGTTTCACTAACAATCCAGTAGTTTGCTCTGTTTTAAAAATTTGGTGTCAGTTTAGGAGGCACTTCAAATTTAATTCAGCATCTACACTTACTCCTTTACTGAAAAATCACTTATTTCAACCAGCACTCACAGATTCAGCATTTTTATTATGGGGTAATAAAGGGCTGATATGTTTTAATGACCTCTATAAAGAAGGTATCTTTTCCACTTTTACGGACCTCTCAGTTGAATTTCATCTCCCTCCTTCTCATCTATTTCGTTATTTTCAAATTAGACATTGTGCTAAGACTCTGTTTTCTGATTTCCCTTCCAAGCCGCAGAACTTGCAATGGGAGATGTTTCTGAGTTGGGATCCTCTTCAAAAGTCATATATCTCTAAAGTTTATAATGAAATTCTTTCTTTAGATTCTTCACCCATTACCAAGATCAAGGCGGCTTGGGAGCTCGAACTGGGTCTAAATTTGGGAGAGGATTGGTGGAATAATGCTCTTAAGAAAATTCATTCAAGTTCAATCTGTGCTCGACTTTCGCTTATACAGTTTAAAGTTCTTTTTAGGGTTCATTTCTCCAAAACTCGCCTGTCGCAATTCTTCCCTTCCGTTTCTGACAAATGTGATAAATGTCATGCACCTTCTTGTAATTTAACGCACATGTTTTATTCCTGTGCATCACTTCATAGTTTTTGGCAGAATTACTTTGATACAATGTCAAAGATTCTCTCTATGGTCATTGAACCCTCACCCCATGTTGCGATATTTGGGCTTCCAGTTAATTATAAACGGTTCACTTCAGATCAATTGAATATTTTATCATTTACTTCCTTATTGGCAAGACGCCGTCTTCTTTTTCATTGGAAATCAACTAAACCACCCTCTACTGGGCAGTGGCTAAAAGATACCATGTCTTTTCTAAAACTGGAGATGATTAGATATTCAATGAAAGGCAATTCCGCAAAATTTTATAAAATATGGAGTCCTTTCATGACATTTTTTCACGCTCTTCATTCTCTTCATCTGGATTGATTGAAATACTCCCATCTGGATTGATTGAAATACCCTACATTTTATTTTATTTTATTATTATTATTTTATTTTTTCTTTTCTTTCTTTCTCCACTTCTATTTTTTTATTTATTTAATTAATTATTTATTTATTTTTTCCATTAGGTGTGTATTTGTTGTATTTTGTTAAATCATGTAAGAAAAAGAAATATATTAATAGGAGATATGTTGTTTACTTGGATTTGTGTTGATGTTATTATTTGATGTTATGAAGAAGTTATGTATTACATGGTATATTATGTTATGGATAACTAATATTGTATTGATAACTAATATCTATGGTCATGAGCTTTGGGTTATGACCGAAAGAACAAGATCTCGGATACAAGCGGCTGAAATGAGTTTTCTCCGCAGGGTGGCTGGACTCTCCCTTAGAGATAGGGTGAGAAGCTCAGTCATCCGGGAGGGACTCGGAGTAGAGCCGCTGCTTCTCCACATCGAGAGGAGCCAGTTGAGGTGGCTCGGGCATCTGGTTAGGATGCCTCCTGGACGCCTCCCTGGTGAGGTGTTCCGGGCATGTCCCACCGGGAGGAGACCCAGAGGAAGACCCAGGACGCGCTGGAGGGACTATGTTTCTCGGCTGGCCTGGGAACGCCTTGGGATTCCCCCGGAGGAGCTGCTCCAAGTGGCTGGGGAGAGGGAAGTCTGGGCCTCCCTACTTAGGCTGCTACCCCCGCGACCCGACCCCGGATAAGCGGAAGAAAATGGATGGATGGATGGAATATTGTGTTTGCTTGTATCTATTTTCTCTTCTCCTAATAAAAATATTAATAAAAATAAAAAAACCTCAGCCAAAGTGTCTGGGGAAGTCAAAGTAGAACCTCAGCAGCTGAGCCAGAGGGACTGATGAAGCTGAAAAAGAACCTTAGCAGCTGAGCCAGAGCGTCTGATGAAGCAGAAGCAGAACCTCAGCAGCTGAGCCAGAGTGTCTGGTTAAGCCGAATTAGAACCTCAGCCAGAGTGTCTGGTGAAGTCGAAGTAGAACCTCAGCAGCTGATCCAAAGCGTCTGATAAACCCAAAGCAGAATCTCAGCAGCTCGGCTGCTAAGGAGAAGCCAAGCCAGAGCATCTGATGAAACTGAAGTATAACCTCAGCAGCTAAGCCAAAGCATCTGATGAAGCCGAAGCAGAACGTTAGCAGTTAAGCCAGAGAGTCTGGTTAAGCCAAAGTAGAACGTTAGCAGCTAAGCCAGAGCATCTGATGAAGCCAAAAATAACCTTAGCAACTGAGCCACAATGTCTGATGAAGCCAAAGTAGAACATCAGCAGCTGAACCAGAGAGTCTGATGAAGCTGAAGCAGAACATCAGAAGCTGAGCCAGAGTGTATGATAAAGCCAAATTAGAACCTTAGCAGCTGAGCCAGAGCATCTGATAAACCCGAAGCCGAACCTCAGTAGCTGAGCCAGAGCATGTGATGAAGCCGAAGAAGAACCTGAACAGCTGAACCAGAGTGTCTGATAAATCCGAAGTAGAACCTCAGCAACTAAGCCAGAGCGTCTGATGAAGCCATAGCAGAACCTTAGCAGCTGAGCCAGTGTGTCTGATGCAGCCAAAACAGAAACTCAGCAGCTGAGCCACAGTGTGTGATGAAGCCGAAGTAGAACCTTAGCAACTGAGCCAGAGCGTCTGATGAAGCCAAAGCAGAACCTCAGCAGCTGAACCAGAGTGTGTGATGAATCCGAAACAGAAACTCAGCAGCTGGTGGTCGTGAGATGGAGTGAGTCGCACTTGCCAGTGCTCCGGGTAAAATTTATTTTTTAGTACCACCAAGCCCTCTATATGTAATATTTTTTGCCTATTATCACGCACACAACTTCCATCAAGCATCTCTTTTGAAGATTTTGGATTAAAAATGTCTCAAAAGTCGACGAGATCGAAGAAGGACGCTGAGAAGGATGACGCTGGCCTAATAACCCTCGAGGCAATTACCTCGCTGCTCGAGGAGCACCGCGCGGCGCTGTCAGCTGAGTTCAAACAAATTTTTCACCAGCTGGATCTCAAATTGGACCAAACTCGGCTCGCGGTGGAGGAACACGGCCAGCGTGTGTCATCACTGGAACTTGTCACTAACGACCTGAGCCAACGCATGTCGGAGGTGGAAAACACCTGCTCAACTCTGCAGGAGGAAAACGCCAGACTAAAATCTAAACTGGCGGATTTAGAAAGTCGAAGCAGACGGCAAAATATTTGTGTGCTAGGTTTACCGGAATCTATTGAGAGCGGACATCCCACAGACTTCTTTTCCAACCTGCTGTGCGACATCTACGGGCGTGACACGCTTCCTTCTCCACCCGAACTGGACTGGGCCCATCGAACCCTCGCCCCGAAACCCGCCTCGGACCAGCGGCCGCGCCCGGTTATTCTGCGAGTGCATCGGGTCCAGGTGAAGGAGCTCATGATCCGGGAGGCTAGACGCAGAGGCAGGCTTGAATACCAGGGGAAACCGGTGCGGATCGTGGAAGACTACAGCCCAGAAGTCCTCAACCAACGAGTGGAATATAAGGAAGTGATGGCTGCGCTGTACTCTTTGGGTTTAAAACCTGCTCTGCTTTTTCCTGCTCGACTTCGCGTGACTTTACCTGATGGACACAGAAAGTGGTTGGGCTCTGTGGAGGAGGCGCAGAAGTTCATTGACACCTTTCAGGCTTCACAGCGCAAGTAATATTTAAACTTTTCTTCTTACTGATGAGCAATGCACTGTTCCCGCACTGGCTTTGATTATTACACTAAACTTTTCTTTACATGAGGTGAGGAACAGATGAGCAGGACTCTGCCCATACTCTGATTATCTGAGACTTTTTTAGTTGCAGCTTTTTTTGAACTATTAACATTTTTGAAATGAAACATTTTTCCTTTTCTCGTTTACCTGTTGACTATTTTGAGCTGAATCTTGGGTTAGTCCTGGATTGATTGATAATTAATTTGAGATTGGGATTAATTTAACTTTACGTTTGTATATGTGTGCGTGATTACCGGTACACATTTATGTGTATACATTTTTTGGCCTTGCATACTTTAAACTAGTTTGTGAGGTGCTTATAAAAAAAAATTTCTTCCCCCCCCCCTTTTATGATACTGGAGCCCTAGTTTAAAAGTTAGACAGGAGTTACCTCAGGCTTAGCAGCGTAAGTACAGTAATATTTAACTTTTCTTTTGACTGATGTGCAACGCGCTGTTCCCGCACTGGCTTTGTTTATGTTTACACTAAACTTTTGTTTACATGAGGTGACGAACAGATGAGCAGGACTCTGCCCATACTCTGATTATCTGAGACTTTTTTTTTTTGGGGGGGGGGCTTTCTGGTTTTGTATTTAGGCACATAAATAATTGAAGTAGGCCTATCCATGTATAAAAATGGGTGAAATATATAATGTTTTCAATATATTATTTTGAACTATTAACATTTTTCCTCTTCTTGTTTACCTGTTGACTATCTTGAATTGAATCTTGAATTGGTCTTGGACTGATTGAAGATTTAATTTAGGATTAGGATTAATTTAACTTTGTTTATATGTGTATGCGTGATCACACATCTATGTGTACATTTTTGGCCTTGCATGAGGTGCTTATACATTTTTTTTCCTCTGATGATACTGGAGCACTAGTTTAAAAGTTAGACAGGAGACTTATTTTTAATTTCTATGGAGCTTGCTGCTTCTGTCTGTTGCAGCTGTCCAGGGTGGGAAAGGGAGGGGGTGGGGGGTCCATCACTGCCATTAATTTATATTTTCTTTCACTTTGCCAAGAACTGCACAGCCATCAACACATTAGACTGTATTACCTACCTTTCTTATACAAATTATTAGTAATATGAGTGGTCAGTTGGTGTTGTCAAGCTGGAACGTCAAAGGTTTGAACCACCCCGTCAAGAGAAGGAAGGTGCTCTCTCATTTAAAACAGTTAAATACAGGCATTGCTTTCCTGCAGGAGACTCACATTAGAAGTGACGATAGCAAACGATTACTGCAAACATGGCACGGGCAGAGTTTCCATTCCTCATTTCGAGCAAAGGCTCGGGGCGTCTCGATCCTCATCAGTCAAGACATTTCATTTGAACCTTTTCAAGTTAACTCAGATAAATATGGTCGTTTTGTGATTGTTTCCGGTAAATTGTACAACACACCAGTAGTGCTAGTTAACGTTTATGCCCCAAATACGGATGATGTTGGTTTCTTTGAGAAATTATTCTCACTGCTCCCGGACCTAAACACATACTCATTGATACTCAGTGGTGACTTGAATTGCTGGTTGGACCCAGTTTTGGACAGATCCTCTACAAACCCTGCCACAGCCAGCAGGTCGTCCCACACTATTCGTGCCTTTCTATCTAAGTATGGCCTGTGCGATGTATGGCGTTTTTTACACCCAGCTGAGAGAGAATATTCTTTTTTTTCTCATGTTCATCATTCATACTCGAGGATCGATTACTTTTTCATGGACAACAAACTTCTTCCCTCTGTCCGTGGCTGTGACTACCACAGTATTGTCATCTCAGACCATGCACCTGTCACTCTGTCTTTGTCCCTCCCTGACATTCCTATAAGGAGTAGACAGTGGAGATTCAATTCAACGTTACTGTTAAACAATGATTTTGTTACATTTATAGAAAAAGAAATAACCTTCTTTCTATCCATAAACAGAACTCCTGGGATCCCACTGTCAACAGTTTGGGATACCCTTAAGGCCTATCTTAGGGGACAAATCATTTCATATACCGCTCGGCTGAGGCAAAAATCTCAAAAAGAAAGAACTGATTTAGCCCAGCAGATAAAAGAAATTGATCAACAATACGCTCAAAACAAATGCCCTAATCTGTACAAAAAAAAAGTAGAACTCAAAACTAAGTTTGATTTATTGTCTACATACTCAATAGAACAATCACTTTTGAAAAGTAAATCATCATTTTACATACATGGAGAAAAGTCAGGAAAACTACTGGCAAATCAGTTGAAGGGTGCCATGGCTAAACAAATCATCCCTAAGATCCAATTAGAGAACGGCACCACAACTCTAGATCATTTACAAATTAACAGAGCATTTAAGGACTTTTATTCCCATTTATATACTTCAGAATCCCAAACCAACAAGAATTTATCTTCTCAGTTTTTCGAAAAGACCAACATGCCAAAACTCACACCCAACCTGAAAGATGCACTGGAGATCCCAATATCCCTGACAGAAATTGTGTCAGCTGTATCGGTAATGCAGTCTGGCAAATGTCCGGGTCCTGACGGCTTCCCTGCTGAATTTTTTAAGAAATTTTCTTCATTACTTTCCCCACTCCTACACTCGGTTCTCTTAGAGTCATTTGACCAAGGATCCCTTCCGAAATCTTTTTTAGAGGCCTGCATTACCCTCATTGCAAAGAAAGGAAAAGACCCAACTCACTGTTCCTCTTATCGACCAATCTCCCTTTTAAATACAGACGCCAAAATTTTAGCCAAAGTTCTTGCTCAAAGGTTGGAAAAGATCCTTCCTTTCATCATATCAAAAGACCAGACTGGATTCATTAAAGGCAGGCACTCCTTTTTTAATGTCAGACGCCTTTTGGACATTATTTATTCTCCTTCGGATACTGTTCCTGAGTGTGTTATTTCCCTTGATGCGGAGAAAGCATTTGATCGGGTTGAATGGGACTACTTGTTTAATGTTCTTGACAAATTTGGTTTTGGCCCCAATTTCATTACATGGGTGCAATTAATTTATTCACATCCCACCGCAACCATTCGTACCAACTCTCAGATATCAAAACCCTTCAGTCTACATCGAGGAACTCGCCAGGGATGCCCACTGAGCCCTCTGCTCTTTGACCTGGCAATTGAACCTCTTGCCACTGCTTTGCGGTCCTGTGACACAATTTCAGGAATCTGGAGAGGCGATATGGAGCACAAGGTCTCCCTTTATGCTGATGACCTTTTACTTTTCATTTCTCATCCGACTGACACGTTGCCCTCCGTTTTATCATTACTTGAGGAATTTGGAATAAATTCTGGTTACAAATTAAACCTGAGTAAAAGTGTAATTTTCCCTGTCAATACCCTGGCGCAGACTCTTGACTTTGGTAAATGGCCTCTTAAAATTGAGAAGACAAAATTCTCTTACCTGGGTGTTACAGTTACGAGGAGGTATAAAGATTTATATCAAGAAAACTTTGTCTCTCTGTTGAATCAGACAAAGCAGGCATTATCCCGATGGTCACCGCTTTCCATTTCCCTCACAGGCCGTATTAACTCAGTCAAGATTGTTTACATCAACAACGCATGGTGTCGTGATGCTGCTGTGGTCCACAAACAATGCTCACATTTAGTGGAGTTCATGACTATTAAATGCAGACCGTTCTTTTTACCGAGGGAGTTTACAGCTGTTTTGATTGTTGCTGTATATATCCCTCCAAGCTCCAACAGCAAAGATAGAGGTGAGGCACTAAATGAACTATATGTGCACATCAGTGAGCAACAAACAGCCCACCCTGATGCTTTTCTCATCACGGCTGGTGATTTCAACCATGCAGATTTAAAGAGTGTATTACCAAAAACATACAGAAACATAAACTTTGCAACAAGAGGAAACCACACCCTGGACCAGGTTTACACCACCATGAAAAATTCCTACAGAGCTGTCCCCCTCCCCCACATTGGTGCTTCGGACCATATCTGTGTCATGCTAAAGCCAGCATACAGGCCACTGGTGAAAGTCACAAAACCAGTCCGCAAACAGATACGAGTGTGGCCAGAGGGGTCTTCAGAGGCACTCCAGGACTGTTTTGACACCACAGATTGGAGTATGTTCAAAGAAGCTGCTACCACAAACAACACCACATGTCTCCAGGAGTACTCAGACACTGTATGTTCATACATCACCAAGTGCATTGATGATGTAACCAACCTTAAAACCATCACTGTTCGGGCTAACCAGAAGCCATGGCTGACAGCTGAGGTTCACAGACTCATGAAAGCCAGGAATGCTGCCTTCAAAGCGGGAGATCAGGTGGGCCTGAGGGCAGCCAGAAACAACCTGGACCGGGGCATCAGAAAGGCAAAGAGGCAGTATTCTGGGAAAATAGCTCACCGTTTCAAGGACAGCAGGGATACACGCAGTCTGTGGCAGGGAATACAGACCATCACAAACTACAAACCACCCCCCCAGACCTGTGACAGCTCAGCCTCTGCGCTGAATGAACTGAATGAGTTCTTTGCTCGGTTCGAGGCAAGTAACAGCACACCAGCACATAAACTCCCCCCCTCTCCTGATGGCCAGGTGCTGACGCTGTCCTCAGACAGCGTAAGGCGATCATTCATCAAGATTAACGCCCGGAAGGCCTCTGGTCCTGACAACATACCTGGTCGTGTGCTGAAGGACTGTGCAGGGGAACTCGCAGCGGTCTTCACGGACATCTTTAACATCTCACTGAGCCAGGCCATCGTCCCCACCTGTTTCAAAGCCACCACCATCATCCCTGTCCCAAAGAAGGCAACGCCCGCATGCCTCAATGACTATCGCCCAGTAGCACTCACCCCCATCCTGATGAAGTGCTTTGAACGGCTAGTCATGAAAAGCATCACATCTGTCCTCCCTGACTCCCTGGATCCCTTCCAATTTGCATACCGACCTAATCGCTCAACCGACGATGCCATCTCCTCTGCCCTTCACACAGCTCTCACACATCTGGACACGAAGGACTCCTATGTTAGAATGTTGTTCATCGACTTCAGCTCGGCATTCAACACCATCATCCCCCAACAGCTCATCCTTAAACTGGACAGTCTGGGGCTGAATACCTCAATGTGTAACTGGCTGCTAGACTTCCTGACTGGGAGACCACAGACAGTACGAGTCGGGAGTAACACATCTAGCACCATCACATTGAACACAGGGGCCCCACAAGGATGTGTACTGAGCCCCCTTCTATTCACCCTGCTAACACACGACTGCACACCATCATACAGCTCCAACCACTTCATCAAGTTTGCGGACGACACAACAGTGGTGGGTCTCATCAGCAACAACGATGAGACGGACTACAGGAACGAGGTGAGCCGCCTGGCCTTGTGGTGCGGACACAACAATCTCACTCTCAACGTGGAGAAGACAAAGGAGATTGTTGTGGACTTCAGGAAGAAGGATGCCCAACATGCCCCTCTGACCATCAACAGCACCGCAGTGGAGAGAGTAGACAGCACCAAGTTCCTGGGAGTGCACGTCTCAAAGGACCTGTCCTGGAGCAGGAACACTGCAGCACTGGCAAAGAAGGCTCACCAGCGTCTCTACTTTCTCCGCAAGCTGAAAAGGGCTGGAGCTTCAACCCCCATCATGAGCACCTTCTACAGAGGTGCCATAGAAAGTGTCCTGACCAGCTGCATCACTGTGTGGTTTGGTGCATGTACTGCATCCTGCCGCAAGAGCCTCCAGCGCATTGTGAGAGCAGCTGAGAAGATAGTCGGCACCTCCTTCCCCTCACTGCAGGACTTACACAGCAAACGCCTCACTCGGAAAGCCCACCGCATGGCAGGTGATCCCACACACCCACTACACAGCCGCTTCAGACTGCTGCCATCAGGGAGGAGACTGAGGAGTCTCCAGGCTCGAACCAGCAGACTGAGAGACAGCTCTGTTCATCAGGCAGTCAGGATGCTAAACACTCTGCCTGCTCTGCCCCCCCTCCCATTTGAACTGCCTTAACACTAAAACTTTCTCACACATTACCACACAACACAAAGATTTTAACACTGGACTCTGTGTCATCAAACGGGTTATTCACTAAACTCTCGGTCATGTGCTCATACAGTTTGCACTACTTCTCATACTTGCACTAATGTTTGTATTACATCACTGCCTATAATCATAATACTGTTTACATTCTCTGTTTACATTTATTAATACTGTTTACTTTTATTACTACTGCTTACATGTAACTACTACTGTTTACATTTACACTACTCTAATATCTACACCACTGCTGATACATATACAATGTGCTCTGAACGGTCTTATTTAGGGATGCCCAATGTGCCTTACTGCATATGCCACTTTTTGCCTCTATAACAACATCAACTACTACCTCATACATATACTGTGTACATTAACTCATACGCTGCTTTGCCACTTTGCAAATGTCAATGCTAGAAACCTTTAGTTTATTTTAGTTATACTTTTTATACTCTTTTTTTTATACTAGTATGCAAAAACTCAGGACAGTATTATGTTCATTAAATGTTTAATGTTTTAGTTTTAGAGTTGGTGTAAATTTTCATACTCTTATTCCACTATGCAAAAAACTCAGGACAGTGTTAGTTTTACTATTTTATGCTTATGTCAATTATTATATGTTTTAGTGTTTCAATGTTTAGATGTTTACTGTTGCACCGAGGGACTGAGAGAAACGCAATTTCGGTCCTGTGTATGTCCTGTACAGTACATATTGCAGATCTGACAATAAAGTTGACTTTGACTTTTTTTGACTTTGAAGATGGTCACTTTACCTAAGTTTTTATATCTTTTTCAAAATATTCCTGTTTTTATCCCTGGTTCATTCTTTGTTCAGTTAGATTCCATCATTTCATCATATCTGTGGCAAGGAAAACGTCCACGCTTAAATAAGACACATCTCCAAAAAACTAAGGCCGCAGGCGGTCTTGCCCTTCCAAATTTCCGCTTTTATTATTGGGCAGCAAACTTGCACTGTCTAGCATTCTGGTCATTCTATTACAACAGGCCTGACAGCCCTGACTGGGTAGAGATGGAGTCACAGTGTTCTGGGAAATGGTCCTCCGTGGCTTTCTTGGGATCCTCACTCCCGCTTCCACCACTTACAACTGTTATAAATCCAGTTATAAAACACTCACTAAAAATCTGGGCACAATTTCGTAAATATTTTGATTTCTCTAGTCTCTCTCTTTATAGTCCTATTATGTCTAACCAACTTTTCAAACCCTCATCTCAGGACTCTGTTTTTAAAGAATGGCAAAGAAGGGGTATAGTACGCTTCAATGACTTGTTTCTCAATAACACTTTAGCTTCATTTCAACAACTATGTGAAAAATTTAGTCTTCCCCAGTCCAATTTTTTTAGGTATCTCCAAATACGGCACTTTATTACTCTTCATTTGTCCAACCTCTCCATTTCAACTGATAGCAGTATTGTTGACACTATTCTTTCTTTAGACCCAAATAAAAAACAGTCCATTTCATTCATTTACAGTAAACTATTGGATTTGAAGCGTGCTTCCTCAGATAAAATCAAAGCTGCTTGGGAAGAGGATCTCGGCTCCTCTATTTCAGAGGACTCTTGGACCTCCATACTCAAACTGGTGAGCTCCAGTTCTCTCTGTGCTAGACACTGTCTAATACAATTTAAAGTGGTGCACAGAGCTCACATCTCTAAACTGAAATTGTCCTCTATGTATCCTGATGTCAGCCCATACTGTGTGAGATGCAAACATGCTGAAGCCTCTCTCTCCCATATGTTTTGGTTTTGCCCATCTCTGAACAAATATTGGCGGGAAATCTTTCAGACTTTATCACGTGTACTAGATACACGTCTGAACCCTGACCCACTGATTGCTCTGTTTGGTCTTGTAGAGGGCATGACAAACCTAAATAAAAACCAACAACATGTAATATCGTTCACCTCTCTCCTGGCCAGACGAGCTATTTTGCTTAGGTGGAAAGAACCGTCTCCACCCACTCACGCTCAGTGGTTGGCTGACATCATGTCCTGTTTAAAGCTGGAGAAAATCAGATTCACACTCCAACAGAAAGCGGGTAAATTTGAGATTGTTTGGGGACCTTTCCTGAATCTGTTCCAGTCTCTCTGACAACACAACTCATTCGGGTTAATGCAGTCTCTTGGTTATTTTACCTTCTGGGATGGTTTTTGACTCAGACCTTAAGTTCGATAAACAGATCAGCTCCGTTCTCCAGAAGAGTTTCTTCCAACTGCGGCAGGTTGCTAAGCTCAAGCCGGTGCTGTCCAGACCTGATCTCGAGACACTAATCCATGCATTCATCACAACCCGCCTGGATTATTGTAATGCACTGTACGCTGGGATCAGTCAGGCCTCCTTCTCACGCCTCCAGCTCGTGCAAAATGCAGCAGCTCGGCTTTTAACCGGTACACGTAAGTTTGAGCACATTACACCTGTTCTCTCCTCCCTGCACTGGCTCCCCGTGCGAACATGGCAAGTCAATGGGAGGAGAGAGGGAGGGTGCAGGACTTGCGAGTGGGAACGAGAAACAGAACAAAGGAGGCAGTGTGCAGTGAACAGGGGATTGAGTCTCCATCTGAGACGAATAAAAGTGGAATAACAATAAAAGTCAGAGGGCGCTACTTCCCCAGCTCTTTACGCACATCATTCCCCAGTGTGCATGAGTGTTTGTGTGCACTCATGCATCGCTAGTTTTTTTTTTTTTTTGTCAAAGAAATTGTTGCCAATTTCTGCCAAAAGTTTTAAAAAATAGACAAGTCGACCTTCACAACTATAATCAAGATAGGTTAGTGTGTGAACACGCCAATCAAAGACACATGGCACAACATGATGTGCACACACACGTGCGTTTATTTTTCTATCCTTATTGAACCTCGGACTGACTTCTATTCATTTCTGTAACCTAGCCCTGACCCTTACCCTAAACCTAAGCATCACCCTTACTTTACAAACCTTAACTCAAATTCCATTCACACCTTGGACCTAAAACTAACCCCTAACACAAAACTGGTGTTCCACCACCTAAAGACCTGGCTTTGGTCCCCAAAAAGACTAGGAATCCTGACAAGGTAGGTGTGTATACCATTAAAAAAAAACTCTTAAAAAGGTAATAAAAACTGGGTATACACACAGACAGACAG
>JBBPBX010064483.1:0-20237 GCA_038048925.1 Garcialebias charrua | reverse complement strand
AAAGTTGTCACTTTATTCTGCTCGTTTTAAAGATCTTAATAAAATAAAACTCATTACAATCCCCACCTCTCTCCAGAATTGATATTTCCTCACACATTCTCACTGACCTGTTTTCTTTTCCACGCTTACAAACAGCCATAAGAGGATTAATCATTGAAGAAATCCACTCAAGCATGCTGCGCAATTAGCCGTCAGCCCAATAGCTGAATGTAACAAAAACACCAACACTAATGATTCAGTCATTTACCTGGCTTTCCAAGCCAGCTGAGCAACAACTGAGAGGTTTTATTGGAAGCACAAAAAAAAAGTGCCACAAAAAAAGGGATTTTTTGCAAACTGCAAGAAACTTTGATAAATAGGTGTATTATATAAATAGTATTCAATAATTGGGCAGAAAGCAACAACTTTTTTTAATATAGTTCATCACATCTAAAGCATAGCTAAGCTAAAGTGATTTACTCAGAGCAACAACTGGAAAAAAATTACCGCTAGTAATCTGTTGATAAAAGCTGCAGATCACTTTTAATCTTTCTGATTAAAGCAGATGGATGAGTCACAAAATTATAGTGAAATTTGGATTTTAGGAAGGACGCTAGTTTTGTCTGGTTATATGCTATGATTGGCTGCTCCCTTCTTCAGGGGTCGTCACATCGAACTAAGTCACAGGAAGACTTGGCAATCTGGTTTTAGTCCGGATGTCCTCCCTGACACAACCACAGACCACCGAGCTACCACAGCGCTCTGTGTGGAGCAGAGAACTGTCATCTAGGGTGCCCAGGGGAGCAGATGCTGGGGTTAAGGCCTTGCTCAAGGGCCCAGAGTGGAGGCAGGTGTGGGTGTTTCACCTATCCCAGGCTACATTCAGTGGTGACTTCAACATGAACTGTTTTGTGTTTTCAGTTCATGTAGGGAATTACAGCATGGACAAAACATGTTTTGATCAAGCGATTGGTCCATTTATATTTAATTTCTCCTCAACATATATACTTCTGCACCACCTGTGTTTTGATGTTGTCGAATTAGGGAGTCGAACCAGCAACCTTCCAATGGCAGGCCCACCTTCTCTAGCCTCTGCACCCCCACTCCCCCCTGGACCTGTGCTGTGATGCTCAGGAAAATTAAAAGTGCTCTGTGTTGTCATCATTGTACGTTTCTTTACATCTGCATTCAACCCATCACACCTGAGGTTCACCCAGGTGGAGTGGCATAAGCACCCGGGGAGAAGTTAGGTGTCTTGCTCAAGAACACCGCAACATGTGGGCGTGACGAGGAGCTGAACCTGCAACTCTCTGGTCCTGAGCTGGCTTACCTCTACACCACAGCAGCCCTCAGTAATAAAATACTGGTTTCCTTCACGCAGGTTGTTTCCAGACACAAAGCAGGTTGTATGACCAAATATATTTATTTATTTATTGTACTTCTCTGGAGGGGTCTTTACTTTTTGGAAGAATATTATGGAACATCTGCAAAGCATCCGAGGCCATGGTCTTGAGCCGGAAAAGGGTAGCATGCCCTCTCCGGGTCGGGGAGGAGGTCCTGCCCCAAGTGGAGGAGTTTAAGTATCTCGGGATCTTGTTCACGAATGAGGGAAAACTGGAGCGTGAGATCGATAGGCGGATAGGTGCAGCGTCCGCAGTGAAGCGGGCGCTGTACCGGTCTGTCGTGGTGAAGAGAGAGCTGAGTCGAAAGGCAAAGCTCTCAATTTACCGATCGATCTACGTTCCCACCCTCATCTATGGTCATGAGCTTTGGGTTGTGACCGAAAGAACAAGATCTCGGATACAAGCGGCTGAAATGAGTTTTCTCCGCAGGGTGGCTGGACTCTCCCTTAGAGATAGGGTGAGAAGCTCAGTCATCCGGGAGGGACTCGGAGTAGAGCCGCTGCTTCTCCACATCGAGAGGAGCCAGTTGAGGTGGCTCGGGCATCTGGTTAGGATGCCTCCTGGACGCCTCCCTGGTGAGGTGTTCCGGGCATGTCCCACCGGGAGGAGACCCAGAGGAAGACCCAGGACGCGCTGGAGGGACTATGTTTCTCGGCTGGCCTGGGAACGCCTTGGGATTCCCCCAGAGGAGCTGCTCCAAGTGGCTGGGGAGAGGGAAGTCTGGGCCTCCCTACTTAGGCTGCTACCCCCGCGACCCGACCCCGGATAAGCGGAAGAAAATGGATGGATGGATGGATCTGCAAAGCAGAGTTTCAACGAGTTTGACTTTTATTAATAAAAGAAGCTAAATGTTTGTGCAAACTGGGATCATTTCCGTTAGGCCCAAAAAAGTATTTTTCTTTTCTTTTCTAAATTTAAAAAAAAGCTGGGGCATTTGAAAGCATTAAAGAATAAACACTGCAAAATGTCACATCATGTTGATACTGATCTGTTTCTTGTTGCTGCGTTCATCTGTGACCATCTGCTCATGTTCGTGCTGCTGTTTATAATGATGTTTTTCTACTACATTAGGGCTTAGTGTATTACTAGCTGATGTCTCTCTTAGTTAATCCTAGATGTTATTATTGTTTTTCTCTTGCATTTGTTGTTGGATGTAACTGGGACCCTGTGTACATAATCTCGTTTTCAACACATGTACTACATGCGGTGCAAATGACAATAAATTCTCTCTGACTCTGACTCTGACTCTGACTAAATAAAATTCTGTGGAGCACCCGATCTTATGATATAAATACCATTTGTGGTAGCAGGGCCGGCCCAAGGAAAGCAAACTAAGCAGCTGCTTAGGGCCCCCACAAAGTGGAATTGATTTTTTATTTTTTTATTTTTTGTAATGCTTTCTATATGATTCTATTTAATATTTTAAATTCAGCTTTTGCAAATTGTTGCATTAATTTACATTGTGTTAATAACTAATTATTCAACTTAATTTTTTTTGAACCATTTTACGTGATTTCAAGTAATTGTTCATTTACATTATTAAAGTATCTCCTTTATATATATTTTATTGTGCCTGTTTTTGCACAATTTAATTGCTTGATATGCATCTAAGTTATTTTATCTGTTTGTTGTTGATCTTGCACTACAAATTATTTTGAACATTACAGTTGCAGTTCTTTGGAACCAAAGACAATAAATAAACCAGATAACACTTTTGCTATAAAATACACTGGTGTTTGTTTGTTTGTTTGTTTGTTTTTTCTTTCCATTTTGTAGAGTTGCAATGAGTTAATATCAAGTGAGTGAATGATCTGATCATCTGACTATTGATTGCAGTAATCCATATTATTAGCAGAAATAGAGGGCCCCAAACCAAATTTTGCTTAGGGCCCCATGGAGTCTTGGGCTGGCCCTGTGTGGTAGTAAGAACCAGTTCCCTCATTTATTTAAATTGTGTGTACAGATATAAAATCTGTTTCCCCAGTTAAGTCAATAAATGCCCACAGATGTGCAAACAGATGTCATTTTGTTTGAGAGCCAGCAACAGATCATCGTTTGCTCTTACCTTGGAAAACTGGGGCAGAATCTTATTTTCAGGTTCAATCTATTCTAAATAAACCTGTAAAATTACAAAAATAACCTCCTGTCAACTGCAGGAAAGTATATAATATATACTCAAATTTTATTTAAATAGTTATACCCTAATTTAAACACATTCTTAGGACCTGCCAAAAAAAGTGGCACAAGAACAAACTTTTTTCCAGAATTACACAAACGTGTATGTTTCAGTTTAACTTCTGGAACAATAACTAATAAATGTGTGTTTCATAAATGTTTGATGCTGACACAGACACCTCTGTTGACTTTCTGAATATTACAGCTTGATTTTGTCATTTTTTTTTTTTACAATCGTCCACTTCAAGTGCTGCACTTCCATCTCTGCACCCCGTTCACACTGAAAACAAAACTAAGCTCAACACCTGCTGCACTGTGACAGCAAAAATGTTAATTGATGTACATGGTTTCCTAAATTGAGAAAATTAAGTCTTATGACCAGTAATTGTTTTACTACCCAAGATCCCTTGGGGCGCTCTGCAAAGACCAAACCATCGTTGCTGCTAAAATCTATTCACGTCTTTTAGTGACTTGATTTTTTTAATCACGTACACCAACGTTACATCTGAAGTTCTGTATAATCTGTAAATAACCCAAAAATACTTATTACTGTTTTGAGGAGGAGTTTGAGTTTTACTGGACAACAAGCAGTAATGTAGGCTGCTTTAATAAAGTTTCAGATTATTTGAGAGTATTTTGAAGCATCATATGTTTGAGGTTCTTATTTCAATAGACTGAAGGAAGTTTTGTGAGTTGTGCTGCTGTGACATTAATAAACTGCACAATGGATGGTTCAAGGCAAATACTTTTTATTTTCTTCTGTAGTTCACCCTGTTAAAGTAAAACCAATAACCCTCGGCTAGAATGATAAAGGATGGATCAAAACCAGTAAGGTGTTTGAGCACAACAGGGTTGCTTCCTCATATTTTAAACACTATTTTGAGTTGTTTTTTTCCACTCAACATTTCAACTTTAATATTGAAAAATGGACACAAAAAATGAAAATTTTTAATATATATTTTTTTATGTTATTTACTTACTTTGTACATAACATGGTCCCTATCCACCTTATTTTCGTTTTCGCGGCACTACCCATAATTCATAGCGGAAGCCGGGAGTGTACTTCCGCCCGCGGTCCCGCGCTCTTGTTTACGTTTGTGGGGAAACATACTTGCTAGCGATTTATTTATTTATTTACACAAAAGTTTCCTTTACCTCACGTAAAAGGAAGCACATAAGAGGTGGATAATTCCAAGGATGTTTTAAGAAGCTGCGAAGATAAGACGTTATCTGTGCTTCAGCTGTCACTGAGCAGTGACAGCTGAAGCATAGATCACGTCTTATCTCACTGCTCACGGACAGGCTGACTGGACACACTGTGGAAGGTACATCACTTATATCAGAATATTTAGATCACAGCCAGACATTAATAGTCAGAGTTCAAGTCTGTGCTGTGAATGGAAGCATACATTTAATATAAAATTTGTTGAAAATGTCACAATTGAAATGTACAAAGTTGAAACACATGCTGTTTAATTAACAAGTTGATAAAGTAGTTATATATTTTCTGCAATATTCAAATACAAGATAATATGAAATATGTTCATTGTTTTGAGAAAACCATGTGTTGCCATTTAAAGAAGAACCTGTTACATTGTGGTTGAATAAAACAAAAAAAGAAGTCATTTTTCAGTTGATCTCATACATACACTATTACATAAGCTTTTCAACAAAAACATTCATGGTATATTATATACATGTGGTAAGATGTCCGAGCGGACATTAAATGCACCATACAGGTGCCGCAACGTGATTGGTGTGTCTGGGGCTGGCTTCATGTATAAAACAGAGCCCGCCTCCAGGGGTGGACACACGTCATCCGCCTTCCGGCGGCAGTAGCTTGGTGTGTCACGCGCTAGCTAAATAATGGTCGCCATGATCCACTGTTCTGGCGACCACCAATACAAGCTTTCTGCTTCCCTCTCTTGTTAGAGGTGGAGCAGCTCAGGGGTGAGTAAAAGCGCTATTTTATCTTTCTATTTTATACTTTTGTAGATTTTAATACCAAATATTTATTGTTTTAGTCCCTGCTGTTTGTCCTTTACGACTCTACTTCCTGTTGTCCGTGGCGACGTCTCCCTGGTTGTCCGTGGCCGTGTTCTGCGGCGGTCCCGACTGGTTCTGCCCCCCCCCTCCTCTCCGGGTCGTCCCTCTCCTGCCGGCTGGTCCTGGGACTGTTTGGGGCCCGCTGTCTGGACGGCGTGGCGTGGGCTATGCCGCGCGTCCTGCGGGCCGAGCTGAAGCAGACTGATGCCAGCTCAACTAATCACACAGGCGTCGGTGGGTGTGACGCCTCTTTGGGAGCAGCGGGATTGCATTTTACCAGGGCGGACTTTGGATCTCTTCAGGGGTGACAGTGTCTTGTTTTGTTTGTGTGTGTGTGTATGCGTTCCTGTTTTTAGAAAGGGGATATGAATTGCACTTTTATTGATAATTGTAACTGTTTAGTATTTTAATAATTAAACAATTGTGCAATTTAATTGTTGCCAGTGTGTGAATCTGTCCAAGCCTCCTCTGCAAACGGGCCTGTGTGCTTTTAAAGGGTAATATTTTTAGTAAAGTTTTTAACCAAACTCACTTTTATTAGATCAATTATTTATTCTTTTAAACTAGATTATTTATATTTAAGTCCACAATTTTAACCACACCCGACCCGGCTACATACAAAAGAGAAACATAGAAATTATTTACTCCATATCTAAAAATTTCTGTGTTAAGGTACTCTGTCCGGTCGTAGAATCGTCAATCACCAGCAGACTCCCAGGACATGGATGGAAACTCGACTTCGTCCAGAAGTTTTGTGCAGTCGTACACACAGCAACAAACGAGTTAAAATCTTCTATAAATAAATCAGCTGTTCATTTACATTTGTTATTTTTGTTGTTATTTCAATAATTAAAATACACTGTTCAATGTCTAATAATGTGAAGTAGTTTCATTGTGATGTCACCCATACTACTCATTGTAATAAACATAAATAAAAACTAAAGGTCCTGATTGTTCTTAGGCCAGTGTTTTTATTCACATGTGCAAAGCAAAAAAACATTCATTTTGCTTATAAGTTTTGATCACCCAGGAGACTGACAAAGTTCAGAATAAAAGCTATAATTATACATTTAAAACAGTTGAAACTGAATACTGTACAATATGACAACTGTGGGTGGTGTTGTCTTAATGAAAATGAATTGGCACAGAATAAAGATCAAAACCAATTCAACAAGCAATGATGGAGACCAGCAAACTGAACAGATTTCTCTTCATGTGGAACTGTCCGATTTCAGCCAACTCCACAGGAATCCAAGGTGTAGATCTGAGACTGGACCCAGGTGTACGATCTGAGACTGGACCCAGGTGTAGATCTGAGACTGGACCCAGGTGTACGATCTGAGACTGGACCCAGGTGTAGATCTGAGACTGGACCCAGGTGTACGATCTGAGACTGGACCCAGGTGTACGATCTGAGACTGGACCCAGGTGTACGATCTGAGACTGGACCCAGGTGTACAAACTTATCTCTGGATGGATCTCGTGGCTTCAGTCTTCTGTAAAGTAGAAAAAGAAAACTTGTCTTGTCATAGACAGTGTGTACAGTACAGTATTAGTACTAAAATGAGTAAATAAAGCATTTACTTAATGTAGGATCTTATCTCTGGATGGATCTCGTGGCTTCAGTCTTCTGTAAAGTAGAAAAAGAAAACTTGTCTTGTCATAGACAGTGTGTACAGTACAGTATTAGTACTAAAATGAGTAAATAAAGCATTTACTTAATGTAGGATCTTATCTCTGGATGGATCTCGTGGCTTCAGTCTTCTGTAAAGTAGAAAAAGAAAACTTGTCTTGTCATAGACAGTGTGTACAGTACAGTATTAGTACTAAAATGAGTAAATAAAGCATTTACTTAATGTAGGATCTTATCTCTGGATGGATCTCGTGGCTTCAGTCTTCTGTAAAGTAGAAAAAGAAAACTTGTCTTGTCATAGACAGTGTGTACAGTACAGTATTAGTACTAAAATGAGTAAATAAAGCATTTACTTAATGTAGGATCTTATCTCTGGATGGATCTCGTGGCTTCAGTCTTCTGTAAAGTAGAAAAAGAAAACTTGTCTTGTCATAGACAGTGTGTACAGTACAGTATTAGTACTAAAATGAGTAAATAAAGCATTTACTTAATGTAGGATCTTATCTCTGGATGGATCTCGTGGCTTCAGTCTTCTGTAAAGTAGAAAAAGAAAACTTGTCTTGTCATAGACAGTGTGTACAGTACAGTATTAGTACTAAAATGAGTAAATAAAGCATTTACTTAATGTAGGATCTTATCTCTGGATGGATCTCGTGGCTTCAGTCTTCTGTAAAGTAGAAAAAGAAAACTTGTCTTGTCATAGACAGTGTGTACAGTACAGTATTAGTACTAAAATGAGTAAATAAAGCATTTACTTAATGTAGGATCTTATCTCTGGATGGATCTCGTGGCTTCAGTCTTCTGTAAAGTAGAAAAAGAAAACTTGTCTTGTCATAGACAGTGTGTACAGTACAGTATTAGTACTAAAATGAGTAAATAAAGCATTTACTTAACAGATCTGTCATTAAATAATATAAATAAATATAAATAATACTGTATAAACACGTGTGCAACACACAGTTATATTATTTAATGACAGATTTGTTAAGTAAATTCTTTATTTACTCACATTTTAGTACAAATGTAGCTTCATGTGCACTTTTCTCCTCTTTAATTTACATCATTATTTTAAATGTGCTTTAATAACTCTGGTTTAATGACGGGTCAGGTTTTGAGGCCTAGTCATTGTTGACACGGTCTGTCTTTGAAAAAAGATGTGTAAACTGTCTCAATCATATAACCAGCTAAATAACAGTTTAACTAAAATAACACAGCCAAAAAAAAAGTCCAGGCTCAAGAACCAGCACTTTGTTGTGAGTGTTACCGTCTGGAAGTTAGCCTTTAAAGTAGCTACATGCTAAGCTAACCACAGCATTATCACAGCAGTACAGACGCTAAATCATGAAAAAAAACAAAAAAAAACAGCTACTAAACAGACGGTTATACTCCGATATTGTTCTGACATGGTTTCACAAAATGATTTATATAGAATATTTTGTTTACCGAACTAAAGTTGATCGGAGCGCGACGTCTTCGAGAGCAGGTCCGAGGCTGAGTCAGACAGAGGAAGGAGCAGCTGACAGCTCCTCCGATGGACGTAGATCCTTCACGTTTACAACAGCGCGTTGCTCAAACGTATACCTGGCTGTAACACCCTCTAACCCAGCAAGAAACAACCCCAAAAATAAAAAAAAACGAGAGAAAATAAACTGGTGTCCCGGCTTGTTTTTCACAGCAAACCACACACTACAGGACTTCCGGGTTCCGGCGGAAGTTTACCACCGGGAGGGGGCGGCACCGGACTGTCATGGCGGCCTACATGAGCTTTTGGCGAAAGAGGTGGATACAAGCGGTGCAAGAGTTTGGTTCACATTGGCGGCAGTAAGTCGGACGCCTTCGGGGGGGAGACTCCATCAGGGTTGCCTGTTGTCACCCATTCTGTTCATAACTAAACAGAATGTCTCGGTGCAGCCAGGAGGTGGAGGGAGTTTGGTTCTGTGGACTCAGGATTCATCTCTGCTCTTTGCAGATGATGTGGTCCTGTTGGCGTCATGGTGCTGTGATCTTCAGCTCTCATTGGAGCAGTTTCAGCCGAGTGTGAAGCAGCTGGGATGAGAACCAGCACCTCCAGATCGGAGACCTGGTCCTCAGTCGGAAAAGAGTGGATTGTTCTCTTCAGGTCGAGGGTGAGCTTCTGCCTCAAGTACATCTACCTTATAATGTTTTGCTAGTTTTGATACTTTGTTTAAAAAAAAAATCTGTATTTCTCTCATGTTTCATATTGTTTATTGTTTAAGGAACTTCTACCATTGCTGTTCATCATTCTTTAGTTTGCAGCAGGTGGTCGCTCTTGTAAATGAGTTCACGAGGCTCAATGAGATTTACCTGACTAAATAAAGGTTGAATGAAAGTGGAGGAGTTCAAGTATCTTGGGGTTTTGTTCACGAGTGAGGGAAGAATGGAGCGTGAGATTGACAAATGGATTGGTGCAGCTTCTGCAGTATTGTGGACTCTGTGCCAGTCCATTGTGGTGAAGAGGGAGCTGAGCTGTAAGGCAAAGTTCTGGGTATCACTCTACTTTCCTCCCCTCACCTCTGGTCATGAACTCTGGGTAATGACTGAAAGAATGAGATCGTGGATCCAGGAGGTTGAAATGAGTTTCCTCTGCAGCTGGACTCTCCCTCAGAGACAGGCTGAGAAGTTCAGTTTTCAGGAGAGACTCAGAGGAGAACTGCTGCTCCTCCACATCCAGAGGAGAATGTTGAGGTGGTTCAAGCATCTGGTAAGGAAGCTTCCTGGACCCCTCCCTGGGGAGGTGCTCTGGACATGTCCACCTGGGAGGAGACCCAGAGGAAGACCCAGGACACGCTGGAGAGAGTCTCTCGGTTGGCCTAGGAACACCTTGGAGTCCTCCCAGAAGAACTGGAAGAGGCTGTGGAGAGAGATGTCTGGACCATGGATGGACGGATGGATGGATGGATGGATGGATGGATGGATGGATGGATGATGATGGATGGATGGATGGATGGATGGATGGATGATGGATGGATGAATGTTATTTAAATCAACCTGATACTCCATCATGGCTGCATGAGCCAGGAAGCATACAATACATTTTTATCTGTGGTTGATCTGATCAAGATTTAAAATTTTATTTGCATTATGGAGGAAGAGCGAGTGATTTCAAGTTATTTTGTTTGTCCTTCCCTGATACTTCTCCTTCACAGAGACTAAAATGTGTTGTCTAACAATTTGTATGGTTAAAATATGTCAAAGTGGAAATTTCCATGTAGTAAATATCCAGTAGGAACTAATTTTCATGCTTATATTAGCTATTTTTGTTTCTAATGTAGGCAAATAAAAACACAAAACCACATGCAGGTGACAATGCCAAGAATATTATGTTGTTTTGGTATCCTCAACCCACTCACCCACAGGCACATACACACACACACACACATAAATAAATGTATAAAGAGGAAATAGTGGAAAGAGAGAGGACAGAGTGAGATGGAGGATGACTCGCTGTGACGAGCCCTGAAGAGAGAAAAGACTAAAGAAGAAGAAGAAGAGAGATGACATCATCATGAGGGACCAAAGGTAAAAGCACTCTCTGGATTAGAAGAGCACGGAGCGTGTTCACCTGTCACTCACTCTTCAAAAAGGTGTACCACTGTCCTCTCATAAATGCAGCTCTCACACGTTATTTCATTCTGTCAGCCAGCCTACAACTTCTTTTCTGTTTTCCACGTGAACTTTCACCACAGCTTACTCCCTCAGAATCATCCTGTCCCTTTCCTTCTCCTTTTTGGTGTCTTCTAACACTCATATCTTTAAATGGATCTGCCATTAAACCTCCAAACAAAGCTGTGGATCTGTTGAATCCACCATTACAGTTCATAGAGAACTGCAGAGATTAGGCATTTGCCAAAACACTGATTTAAATTTTAAAAATACCCGTCAGTCACAAATTTAAGGGCATTCAAATAGATATTTAAAACTAATATAGTTTACAGCAGGAAGGGGAAAATACCAACGGCTACTTTTGGATTATTTGAGCTGGTCATGATACTTGTACGGTGTTTTTCACCTTATAAGTCATGGTGTTTTGCATAATTTGCATATACTGAAACTTCTATATCAAGGCAACATATTTATGGATTTTCCCCATATTTATAAAGCAAATTTTGGCTGAGATATGACCGTTTTAATTCATTCTGACTGAAAATATTGAACACTATGAACACTATGAACACTATGACTGAAAATATTGAACCACCGCTTGAGGTGGAGAAGTGTCACAAACACATCCGAGGGTCGTGGGGTGGAGAAAGAGCAAAAACCAATGCAGATTTGTTCCTGTCTTTGATTCTATACGTTTACCTTATAATGTTTTGCTAGTTTTTTGATACTTTGTTATAAAAAAAAAAAAAAAATTGTTTTTTTTTTGTTTTTTTTCCCTCTCTTTTGTTTTCTATTGTTTATTGTTTGTTTGTTTGTTTATTGTTTAAGGAAATTCTACCATTGCTGTTCATTGTTCTTTAGTTTTAGCAGGTCGCTTTCGTAAATGAGCCCATGAGGTTCAAAAGATTTACCTGACTAAATAAAGGTTGAATGAACTACCATTTTCAGCCAATAGATGGTACTCAAGCAATATGGCATGCTGTTGTGTTATGTAATTGATAAAGGTGGCTATTAATGACACAATCTGCTTGCCATAAACTGCCACCCTCGTTCTACTCGCTGTTAGGAGCAACCGTCAAATCAGCTTCATTTCACTGCGCTGCCTCGGCGAAATGCAGCTGATTTGACTGCCAAAGTGCATTTATTAAGTAAAAGTTCATCTGAGACACACCTTTACTGTAATTCTGAGCAAACACATTATTGTTTTTAAGTGTAATCTTAAAAGATTATTGTTAAAGTCTTCCCGTGCACACTCCCGCGGCCGCCATTTGGCAGCCAATCGATTTTTGGCACAACACCTGCCCACATTTTTGGGTTGTCAGTAGTGACGCGTAACAAATGCAATGCGTCAGCCGTGACCCATAACAGATGCAACGCATATGATAAAACAATACATTTATGGATTTTTCCACTTTATTAAACATATTTGGATTGATGCGACTTACAAGGTGGTGAGACGTTTATGGCGTAAAGTAAGTAATATTTAATACAAGAAACTTGTCATAATGAATGCACTGACTTTTGACTTGCAGAGGTCCTATAGTTGGCACAGTCGGTAGAGTTCTCATATCGCAACGAGAAGGTTGCTGGATTGAATCCCGGACTTTTCTGGTCTGAGTTTCCATGTTCTGTCAAATGTCAAATGCCAGAACCTTCATTTATTTTATAGATATACTTTTTATACTTTTTACTTCGGGACAGTATTACACTCTATTTCATTTTATCCATCCATCCATCCATTTTCTTCCGCTTATCCGGGGTCGGGTCGCGGGGGTAGCAGCCTAAGTAGGGAGGCCCAGACTTCCCTCTCCCCAGCCACTTGGAGCAGCTCCTCTGGGGGAATCCCAAGGCGTTCCCAGGCCAGCCGAGAAACATAGTCCCTCCAGCGTATCCTGGGTCTTCCTCTGGGTCTCCTCCCGGTGGGACATGCCCGGAACACCTCACCAGGGAGGCGTCCAGGAGGCATCCTAACCAGATGCCCGAGCCACCTCAACTGGCTCCTCTCGATGTGGAGAAGCAGCGGCTCTACTCCGAGTCCCTCCCGGATGACTGAGCTTCTCACCCTATCTCTAAGGGAGAGTCCAGCCACCCTGCGGAGAAAACTCATTTCAGCCGCTTGTATCCGAGATCTTGTTCTTTCGGTCATAACCCAAAGCTCATGACCATAGATGAGGGTGGGAACGTAGATCGATCGGTAAATTGAGAGCTTTGCCTTTTGACTCAGCTCTCTCTTCACCACGACAGACCGGTACAGCGCCCGCTTCACTGCGGACGCTGCACCTATCCGCCTATCGATCTCACGCTCCAGTTTTCCCTCATTCGTGAACAAGATCCCGAGATACTTAAACTCCTCCACTTGGGGCAGGACCTCCTCCCCGACCCGGAGAGGGCATGCTACCCTTTTCCGGCTCAAGACCATGGCCTCGGATTTGGAGGAACTGATCCTCATCCCGGCCGCATCACATTCAGCTGCAAACCGCTCCAGCGAAAGCTGTAGATCACGAGCTGATGAAGCCAATAGGACCACATCATCTGCAAAAAACAGAGAAGCGATTCTAAGGCCACCAAAACGGATCCTCTCAACACCTTGGCTGCGCCTAGAAATTCTGTCCATAAAAGTTATAAACAGAATCGGTGACAAAGGGCAACCTTGGCGGAGTCCAACTCTCACCGGAAACGAGCCTGACTTACTACCTGCAATGCGGACCAAGCTCTGACACCGGTCGTACAGGGACCTAACAGCCCATATCAATGGGCCTGGTACCCCATACTCCCGGAGTACCCCCACAGAACCCCCCGAGGGACGCGGTCGAATGCCTTTTCCAAGTCTACAAAGCACATGTAAACTGGTTGGGCAAACTCCCACGCACCCTCCAGGACCCTGTTGAGGGTGTAGAGCTGGTCTAGTGTTCCACGACCAGGACGAAAACCACACTGCTCCTCCTGAATCCGAGGTTCGACTATCCGACGGACCCTCCTCTCCAGAACCCCTGAATAGACCTTACCAGGGAGGCTTAAGAGTGTGATCCCTCTATAGTTGGAACACACCCTACGGTCCCCCTTTTTGAATAGGGGAACCACCACCCCAGTCTGCCAATCCAAGGGAACTGCCCCCGATGTCCACGCGATATTGCAGAGTCGCGTAAGCCAACACAACCCCACAACATCCAGAGCCCTAAGGAACTCAGGACGAATCTCATCCACCCCCGGAGCCTTGCCACCGCGGAGCTTTTTAACCACCTCGGCGACCTCAGCACCAGAGATTGGAGAGCCCGACCCAAAGTCCCCAGGCTCCGCTTCCTCAGTGGAAGACGTGCCAGTAGGATTGAGGAGGTCTTCGAAGTATTCCGCCCACCGACTCACAACATCCCGAGTTGAGGTCAACAGCACGCCATCCCCACCATAAATGGTGTTGGTCGCGTACCGCTTTCCCCCCCTGAGACGCCGGATGGTGGACCAGAATCGCCTCGAAGCCGTACGGAAGTCATTCTCCATGGCCTCTCCGAACTCCTCCCACGCCCGAGTTTTTGCCTCAGCAACCACCCGAGCCGCATGCCGCTTGGACTGCCGGTACCTATCTGCTGCTTCCGGGGTCCCACAGGCCAAAAAGGCCCAATAGGACTCCTTCTTCAGCTTGACAGCATCCCTCACCGCCGGTGTCCACCACCGGGTTCGAGGGTTGCCACCACGACAGGCACCAACAACCTTGCGGCCACAACTCCGATAAGCTGCCTCGACAATAGAGGCGCGAAACATGGCCCACTCGGGCTCAATGTCCCCCGCCTCCCTCGGAACGTGTTCAAAGCTCTCCCGGAGGTGGGAGTTAAAGCTCCGTCTTACGGGAGACTCTGCCAGACGTTCCCAGCAGACCCTCACAATACGTTTGGGTCTGCCAGGTCTGACCGGCATCCTCCCCCACCATCGGAGCCAACTCACCACCAGGTAGTGGTCAGTGGACAGCTCTGCCCCTCTCTTCACCCGAGTGTCCAGGACATGCGGCCGCAGATCAGATGAGACGACAACAAAGTCGATCATTGAACTGCGACCTAGGGTGTCCTGGTGCCAAGAGCACATATGGACACCCTTATGCCTGAACATGGTGTTCGTTATGGACAATCCATGACGAGCACAGAAGTCCAACAACAGAACACCACTCGGGTTCAGATCAGGGGGGCCGTTCCTCCCAACCACACCCCTCCAGGTCTCACTGTCATTGCCCACGTGAGCGTTGAAGTCCCCCAGCAGAACAAGGGAGTCCCCAGGAGGCGCACCCTCCAATACCCCCTCCAAGGACTCCAAAAAGGGTGGGTAATCTGCGCTGCCGTTCGGCGCATAGGCACAAACAACAGTCAGAGCCCGTCCCCCCACACGTAGGCGAAGGGAGGCTACCCTCTCGTTCACCGGGGTGAACCCCAACGTACAGGCACCAAGATGGGGGGCAACAAGTATGCCCACTCCTGCTCGGCGCCTCTCACCAGGGGCAACTCCAGAGTGGAAGAGTGTCCAACCCCTCTCAAGGAAACTGGTTCCAGAGCCAGAGCCATGCGTTGAGGTGAGTCCGACTATTTCTAGCCGGAACCTCTCAACCTCACACACTAGCTCAGGCTCCTTCCCCACCAGAGAGGTGACATTCCATGTCCCAATGGCCAGCTTCTGTAGCCGAGGATCAGACCGCCAGGGTCCCCGCCCTCGGCCACCACCCATTCCACAATGCACCCGACCCCTTTGGCCCCTCCCACAGGTGGTGAGCCTATGGGAAGGGGGACCCACGTCTCCTCTTCGGGCTGTGCCCGGCCGAGCTCCATGGGTGAAAGCCCGGCCACCAGGCGCTCGCCAACGTGCCCCTCCTCCGGGCCTGGCTCCAGAGTGGGGCCCCGGTGACCCGCGTCCGGGCGAGGGAACATTGTTTCCATTTATATTATTCATCATAAGGGGTCTTGTGTATTTCATTTTATGATTATGTTTATTAAATGTTAGTGTTTTTGGTGTTGGTGAAACTTTTTATACTTTTATACTACTATGAAAAACTACTATTCAAAAAAACTCAGGACAGTATTACACTCTATTTCATTTTATGATTATGTTTATTAAATGTTGGTGTTTTGGTGTTGGTGAAACTTTTTATACTTTTATACTACTATGAAAAACTACTATGCAAAAAACTCAGGACAGTACTAAACTTTTATTATTTCATTTTATGCTTGTTTATTAATTGTTTAGTGTTTAGTGTTTAAATGGTTACTGTTGCACCGAGGGACTGAGAGAGAAATGCAATTTCAATCCTATGTATGTCCTGTACATATTGCAGTTCTGACAATAAAGTTGACTTTGACTTCTCTCCATGCATGGGTGGGATTATGTCTGGGTATTCCTGGACTGGGGGTTCTCCCACAGACCAAATCAATGCTTGTTTAGCAGCATTACAGCTCAGTGGTTGGCACTGCTGCCTCACAGCAAGAAGGTCCTGGGTTCAATCCCCAGTTGGACCTGGGGTCTTTCTGTGTGGAGTCTGCATGTTCTTCTTGTGCTTGCCTGGGTTTTCTCCAGGTACTCCAGTTTCCTCCCACAGACCAAAAACAGGCATGTTAGACTGCCTTCAGGCCCAGGCCTCCCTTGCAAAAGAGATCTGTGATCTCAACTGGATTTTCCTGGTTAAATAAAGGTTAATAAATGTTAGGCTGATTGGTAACTCTAAATTGTCCCTAGGTGCGAGGGAATGAATGGTTGTTTGTCTCTTTTTGTCTCTGTGATGGACTTGTGGCGTGTTTAGGGGTACCCTGCCTCTCATGCCATATATGCACCAGTGACCCCTGGAATCTAGAAAATCAGCAACAGGTAACAATAATGAATGGATTAACTTTTATTGTATATGCCTTATTATAATAACATTAATATTCACCTGTTCATGCTTCATTTTAATTGTTCTATATATTTTGTCAGAAGTTGGACTCCTCTAAGAGAGATGTTGGCTGTTAGACGTAATGAACGTAGCAAAACAAAACACACATCACTCCATCGCCAACTGTCTGTTGTACTGCTCTAATAGTAACGGTGCAGGAGTGGCAGCAGCTTGCAAACACCAAAGCCTCATCTTTAATCAGAGATTAGTTTTCCAAAGGCCTCTCATCGTTCCTCACAGCTCCGCAGAAAGAGCACCGAGGTGTTAAAGCACACATAGACAAAACGTTGAGTGTCAATCTCCTAAGAAGTGTTTCCTCAGAGGCAAAGACATTAATTCCATCAAAGGGGAAAAAAATAAAAGAAAACTGTGTCATGTTGAATTATTACTCTTTTAAATCGTTATGAGAGCTGTAAAAAAAAAAGAAATAAAACGTGCAACAATCAGCACTCAAAGTTTTACATCTATTCTAAGACTGGATGGACACAGTTCAGTGCTCAGGTTTCCTCAGCGTGTCTTAAATATCATTCTTCCCCAGCAGTGAATAAGATTTCCTGTGATGTAACACATTCTAGTTACTGCTCGTTTAGTATGACGGTATGTTTTGAAGAGGATTTCTTCAGCGTCTACCTTGTAAAACCTGATAAATCCATCTGAAACAAAGTCTTTATTCTTCACTGACATTCCCTGAACACGTGTTCATTAGTCTGAGCTCCTTGGGTTTTGTCTTGTTGTCTTTGTATACTGTAATACCAAAACCAGAAGACCCCAAGAGAGTGTGTTATTCAGTGTAGCAAAGAATTACAGGACTAAGAGAAACTAAACCATTAAAAAAAACAGCTGCAGCAAAACAAAGTAAGAAAATGGTGGTTAGTTGCAAATGAAGAGCTTTTTGCGTCTAACGAGGGAAAAGTTGTAATACTCCATGTTTATTCAAGACGTTATGCACCATTAGGACAACTTCAAACATTTGCTCAAATTAGCATTTAACTCAGCAGCTTCTCCTTCTGGTTTGACATTTACAGAAATACAATCACACACCTGGAATTTACTCAGCTTGGGTTACCAAGCCAAAAATGTCTGCAAGTGTCTGACGCTGCCTGCAACAGATGAGAGGAAACTGGGGAGAAGAGAGAAGCTCTAAAAGACATGAATGTGTGCGCATGCTCATTGATTAAATGGTGCCGTTTGTAAAGTTACACAGTCAAAAATTAACAGCAATATTTTGGTTTATTTCGCCTTTAATAGGAAAAATATAGTTTTTGTTCAAAGTCACATTTTCACCATGTTACCCATACATTTATAAATGTCATAGTTCCCAACTAAATATTTAATCTACAAGCTAAAAATTAAGTTTACAAACTAAATACTGAACTTGCAAGTTAAATATTTAGGTGTAAATGAAACATTTAATTTTCAAAATAAACATTTAATTTGCTAACTAAATATATAACTCTGATCTAAATATTTAACTTGTAGGGCTAAATATTTAGTTCCAAGCAGCTTGCAAGTTAAATTTTTAGATCCGAGTCCAATATTTAGTTAGCAAATTAACTATTTATTTCAGAAAATAAATGTTTAGCTTGAAAATAAAATGCTTAGTTTGGAAATTCAATATTTTACTTTGACAAAAATATTTACTTTGGAAATGCAATGTTTAGTTTTGAAAATCAATATTTAGCTTGGATATTAAAGCTGCAGTATGTAGCTTTTTTTATGAACATATTTCTTCACTCTGTCACTACCTCCTGACAGACTGATGTTAGCCAGGTAATCTCTGAAAAAAAATTTAAAAAAATATTGTCCCCTTGCTTCTCCAGGTGGTAAATAAGCATTTCTAAAAAGAAAAGGTGACCCGCCATTTTCCAGCCAATAAAAACAGAGTTTGTAACCAGCCAATAAAAACAGAGCTTGAATTTGAATCAGCCAATAAAAACAGAGCTTGAATTTGAAATTCAACAGACCACAAGGGGGCAGAGCCACATATGGCTCTGAGGGGGAGGGATCAGAATGCTTTGCCTGTTGAAAATATTTCTAACTGCTGCAGTTCTACAGAAACTGCATACTGAACCTTTAAATATTTAATTTACACCTAAATATTAAGTTTATTAACATAATACTTAACTTGAAATTTAAGTATTTAGATTGTAAATGTTATAATTGGGAATTATAAAATTTATAAAAAGTATGAATAGCAAGGTGAAAATATGATTTTGAAAAAATAAACCTTATTTTTTTTCTTATGAAAAACTATCTAACTTTACAAACAGCACCCCATAGTTGATTAGTCACAATAAAAAAACTTTTACCCTGTTGTCAGTTTTAAATCAGAAAACAATCCAAGAGAGTTAAAGTTCAACACAGTAAATCGTGCTTTAGTTTTGTGTTTTACTTTGATTTGTGTGAATCATTCTTTTCGTTACTCACCTGTTCTGTATCTGATAATCACCCCAGCTGCACTCACTCAGTCATCACCCCTCCCAGCATGTTTATACTGTTGGTTTGCTCTCCGTCTGTCAGATTCGACTGTTGTCTACCAGACTTTTCCTGCCCAGCTTTCTGTCCACTGCTTAGTTCTGCTCCTGGTTGTTTGTCTTAGTTTTCATTTGTTTAATCTTGTTGTATCTTATTTGCATTCTGTCATGCCTTCTTTTTTAATTAAATGTTATTCTATGTGTCAATCTTCCTGCTTGCATTTTGGGTCCTCACTAAAAATGATCACATTCTATCCAGATAATGTCACTAAGAATATGTATCTGCAAATAACACAATATAGATAAAAATTAAAAAAGAAGGCATGACAGAATGCAAATAAGATACAACAAGATTAAACAAATGAAAACTAAGACAAACAACCAGGAGCAGAACTAAGCAGTGGACAGAAAGCTGGGCAGGAAAAGTCTGGTAGACAACAGTCGAATCTGACAGACGGAGAGCAAACCAACAGTATAAACATGCTGGGAGGGGTGATGACTGAGTGAGTGCAGCTGGGGTGATTATCAGATACAGAACAGGTGAGTAACGAAAAGAATGATTCACACAAATCAAAGTAAAAATAAAAATAAACTAAAATCTTGCATACGGTATAAACAATGACCTGCAGATCAGTGCAAAACTTTCTTCCACAGCAAAGTAATTATTAACTACATTGAATAATAAATTTAACGATTTGCATCTTAATGTTTTATTAAATGCAAGTAAAGCAGAGTAAGCCTAATGAGCTGGAAGAGATATGCTCATATGAATAAAATAACTGTAGAGATGGTTTGTTTGGGGCACGAGATAGGCCTCATCAGTCTTGTTTCATCATTTAGACATTTTTTAGTTTCTTAATATTAATAGCTGTTTAAAAAATATCTGGAATGCAACAACACGAGTGGCATTTTTGATTTGCATAAAATTGGATGATAAAAATAGCAAAGTATAAAATCAGTCCTACGAAAACAATTTTCTGACATTTGATTGTGACGAATTATAT
>JBBPBX010064482.1:0-20237 GCA_038048925.1 Garcialebias charrua | reverse complement strand
AGCCCGCTGGAAGCAGACCTGCACAGCCGTGGCACCGCTCGACGACGCGTGCGCCACCGCAGAAGCAGACAGCATACGAGGAGGAGCCTCGGCAGAGACCCCTGCAGAGCCAACCTCGCTCCGAGCACGCATGGAGTAAAAATAGGTTCGTCCCACGCCAAGCGAGCAGGCATAGGGCCTCCTCGGCGAACCGGGACACTAGTCAAAAACGTGCCTGATGAACCAGGCCCACGTTTACATTTTAGACGACCTCCCGCCCATGCGGTAACGGGAGTGTTCGCACCTTGTTCAGACTTTATTTGTAGCAAAGTACAAATGGCTGATAACTCTGTTGCATGCACAAACCATGTTCTCACTGCTGTGAGTGACATCAAATTATGTATGTCGTTGCACGTAAGCACGAATAAAACTCATAAAACAGCACATCCCTGTTTTATTGGAAAAAAAACACACCAACACAAATAACGTCAACAGTACGGGCCTCTGGCCTGTCGGCCGTCATAAAGGGGGGGCCCACATCCCCCTCCCTCACGGCTCATGGGGTGCCAGCCTATTCAATAAGCCCCAGCAAGGTGCCTCTGGACCTGCCTCCAGAAGACAGACCCAGAGGCGTCTGCGAACAGACCCTACACCTATCCCGGTGACAGGTGGGAAAGGGCACGTGTCTTAGCCCCCGCTCCATTATGAGCAAGGGGCCGGCTAATACACTAACCAGACGACCACGTGACAGGTTCGTACCACAGGAGAGCACGTCGGATGCCTCAAGGCAGACACATTTTTCACACCCTCAAAGCAGTGGCTGTGATCACGTTACTGTGCGTGTAAAAGGATCGGAGTTGAACCAGAATTTTCCTCCTGATTTTGAAAGGAAACTGGGTTCCTTATCAACAAATTATTTTGAGTCTGCCGGTCACAAAGGATCATCCCCACGTTCACACGTTGCTGTTGCTCCTTTATTATTCATGAAGGACACGCAATGCTCGAGCAATGGAAGAGCAGCACGTGATTTTCCTCACAAAGCTGCATCAACCTTGTCCCCACACAGTATCCCACCTGGGGGGACAACAATTGGAATCAGGAGGTCTGCTCGTTTACAGAAGCAGCAGCCCCTCAACCCAATAAATCCTGTTTTGGAGGGAAACGGTAGCTTTCCTGTCCCAACTCATTCTAATAAAATTAATAGACTCCATCTGTCTTCGAGGAGACTCGATCAGGGAAGTCTGTTAACACATCAACGTGGAGGCCCGCTCCCCAACCTGGTGGACCCTCAAAGTCTCACACAGGAAGTCACAGCCCAGCTGTTTAGGCCAGGATCTGGAATTACTTCCAGCCTGTTAGCTGAAAAAGACAGGCTGATGGCGTCGGGTCTGCCTGAGAACGTGGTGACAACTATACAAAATGCCCGTGCCGGGTCAACACAGTCCCTATACGCACAAAAGTGGCGCATCTTCGAAGCCTGGTGCTCAGAAAGAAATATAATTTCTTATGCTTGCGACCTGGCTCAACTACTAACTTTCCTTCAGGATTTACTGGAAAAGGGTCGTTCTTATTCAACGATTAAAGGGTTCCTTGCAGCTATCTCTACCTGTCACGAGGGTTGGGAACGCAGGACTCCTGGACCATACCCAATCATAATGAGATATATGAAAGGTATGCTTCGAACCAAGCCACCCAGCAGGACCTTGACCCCTGGTTGGGATCTTGGTCTGGTCTTTGGGGCTCTTTGCAACCCACCATTCGAGCCTCTCAGCGAGATTAAGATAGATCTTCTATCTTACAAAACTGCTCTTCTCCTGGCTCTTTGCTCGGCAAAACGCGTGGGTGACCTCCATGCATTGTCTGTACACCCAATGTGTACCAGATTCGCCCCTGACGGGTCAAAGGTCACACTAAGGCCTAATCCCGCATACACTCCCAAGGTCTTGACTCTGAACCATAGGAGTCTGGACTTTGATCTCTCCTCCTTTCCACCTGCTCCTGTCCTCACTCAGGAACAGGAAAGGCTACAGGCTCTCTGCCCAGTGAGGGCTTTACGCACCTACATGCAGAGAACAGCCGAATGGAGGAAAACAAACCAACTGTTCGTCTGCTTTGCCGCACCTGCTACAGGAAAGGCCCTATCAAGACAGCGCCTCTCACATTGGGTGACGGAGGCCATTAAGAGGGCATACGGTAGCAAAGGTCAACAAGTGCCCCCTGGAGTCCATGCTCACTCAACCAGGGGCTTGGCCACTTCCTGGTCATTGTTCAAGGGCGTGTCAGTTGCAGACATTTGTGCTGCTGCGAACTGGAGCTCTTTAAACACTTTTGCAAAGTACTACAGTTTGGATGTTACTGCGTGTGATGTCACTCAGGCTGTTCTTTCTAATACACAATAGAAAGTAGCTTTGAGATGCCTTCTGGTCAAGGGCAGACGTTCACACTAACAGGCATTTTACTGAGCATTTCAAGGGCGTGAATGAATTACGTTCCCATAGCAAGTATGTTGCACCGAGAGACCGAACTGAAAGGGAACTGAAAGTTATGCACCATAACTCATGTTCCCTGAAGGAAGGGAACGAGGTGCAACATAGCTGGCCCTTTTCAATGCTGAAAGCTCGGTGAAGTGCAATTTTGGAGACAGTTGGAGGGGCGTCAGTCGCCTAAGTACCTAAAGGGCGGTACCTCTGGCGCGGGTGACGCCCCCTGCCGTAAAAGGCGTGAATGTATTCCTTCAGGTAATCGCGCGGGGGCGCAATTCCCATAGCAAGTATGTTGCACCTCGTTCCCTTCCTTCAGGGAACATGAGTTATGGTGCATAACTTTCAGATTTTATTGTCATCTCAGCTATGTACAGGTAGGTACATGTTGAAATTAAACTGCTATTTAATATTAAATTTGAAATGTGAAATATTAAATAGTTCATATTTTCATTAAACAGTGAGAGTGTTGCTGGTTCGATTCCATCAGCAGTCACATGCTGAAGTGTCCCTGGGCAAGACACTGAACCCCTCATTGTCTCCGATGTGTGTCCAATGAATGAATGTGATATCACTCTGATTAGTCTCAACAGATTCAGATTAGCTTTGTAGAGATCTAGTAGAGTGTTGTATGTATGTGTGCATAGAGGTAAATGAGGGCACAGATTGTGTTGTAAAGAGCTTTGAGTGTCTTGATTGGATAGAAAGCTGCTATGTAAGTACAGGTAGTCCCCGACTTACGAGCGAGTTCCGTCACTAGGGGGGCGCTCGTAAGTCAAACATTCGTAAGTAGGATCACATAGTAAAAAAATATATATATTTTTTTTTTAAATAAATGAATACATGTACAGTACTGGACAGTCACCAAGCACTTAGCCTATCCTAACACAGTTTTTAAAGATGAAGGAATAAGTTGAATTGTCTCCCTTTCACATAAAGGGAGCAAGCTCCCTATGGAGCCTGCAGGGAGGAGGGAGACAATTCAACTGACTCCTTCATCTTTAAAAACTGTGTTAGGATAGGCTAAGTGCTTGGTGACTGTACAGTACTGTACATTTATCTATTTATTAAAAATATACAGTATATACAGTATTTTTATTTTTTTATTGTTTTTTATTTATAAATAGATAAATGTACAGTACTGTACAGTCACCAAGCACTTAGCCTATCCTAACACAGTTAAGGAGTCAGTTGAATTGTCTCCCTCCTCCCTGCAGGCTCCATTCCCATAAAGGGAGCTAGCTCCCTTTATGTGAAAGGGAGACAATTCAACTCACTCCTTCATCTTTAAAAACTGTGTTAGGATAGGCTAAGTGCTTGGTGACTGTACAGTACTGTACATGTATTCATTTATAAAAAAATAAAAATAAAAAATATATATATTTTTTTTATGAGATGCATGCTCGTAAGTCCGGGACCTCGTAAGTAAGAGCACTCGTAAGTCGGGGACTACCTATACAGTACATTTCATTTACCATTTTTATTCAGTGGAAGGTATAGAAGTGGGTAAAAGTTGCACTGAATATAAAAAGAGAGGTACCGATATTTTTTTTTTTTTGTCCAATGCAGAATAGAGTGACTGATCCTGGTGAGTGGCAATTTTAACCACCACCAAATGCAATAGCGGAGACAGGGGTAACCAATGGTGGCATTGACCACCATGGATTAGTCTTCAGACACACCAATCATTTGAGGAAACTATACTTTTAAGCAATATAAAAACTAGAAAGCAGTTTCTTCAGAGGATTGGGGTTGTTGTAGTCTCTGTGTGTATATGTATGTATGCATGTATGTAAGTACATATGTATGTATGTGTCATGGTCAGCGGGGGCCGCTGACTATGACACATGTATGTACTAGGGCTTTAACAGACTACTCGAGTAATCGACACATTTATTCCGAGGACATCTATCGAGTTTTTTTAAATTTCACATTGAGTATTCGTAGTGCCGTCATCACGTCGCACTTACAGAACAGAAAATTAATCAACTTCTTGTTTGGAGCACGTTGCGAACCAGTGTTACACCAAATTCTGTGACCATCGTATATTGTGACCATAGAGGCAGCGTTGCATGCACTGTTGAAGGTCACAGAATGTAACACCACGCGGGCGGTGCTGGGTGGTCGACTGCCTCACAGTTTTTAGTTTCGTTTTTGACGTGCTACACGTTTCTTTCACTTTTGCAGCTTAATAATAATAACTAATAGTTTTGGTTTTCCTGTGATTGGTTTTCCTGTGATTTATCTGCAGTATGATGGTAGTCCAGCATAGTGTGCACTCCCAATGTTTTGTTGGTCCTTTTATTTTATTTTTTTGGTAAATACTAAATTACTTTTTTTTTGCGTTTTTATTTATTTATTTTAGCATCTTAAGATCCTATGACATCATCAACTACTCGAGTTCTACTCAAGCTTTATTATGTTAGTGTCGAGTTAAAAAATTATGTACCTGTTCAACCCCTAGTATGTTTTTTTTTTTCATTCAACCTTTATTTATACAGGCTAGCCTCATTGAGCCACGGGGACTCATTCACAAGAGGGACCTGTTTCACTCACATCCAGGGTCAATTTTAGAGTTACCAATCAGCCTAACATGCATGTTTTTGGACTGTGGGAGGAAACCGGAGCACCCGGAGAAAACCCACGCATGCACGGAGAGAACATGCAAACTCCACCCAGAAAGGCCCCCGGACCGGGATTTGAACCGGGGACCTGCTCGCTGAGAGGCAGCAGCTCTACCAGTTGTGCCACCGTGCTGCCCGTATGTATGTACATGTTTGTACGTATGTTTGTATGTATGTATGTACTGTATGTATTAGGGGTGTAACGGTACGCTAAAATCACATTTCGGTTCGGTTCAACTACAAGGAGGGCTCGGCTCGGTTCGGTTTATTTTTGGTACAATTTTTTTTTGACAAAATAAAGACTTACAAAATGTTTATTTTGAAAATATGCCAAAAATATGTTTGTATTGTATTGTAGTAATAAATAAAAGTGACCCATTTGGATGATATTTTAAATAAACAGCACTCTACAATAAATAAACTATATGAACAATAATACAAATCTTAATAAATACAATAACAGTCAGAACCAGAACAATAAGCAGCAACAGACTGTTTACAATCTAACTAATCAAGTTTTTGTCCAGTAGCAGCAGTGTGGTTGTATTTGTCCTCATTACTGTACTCACAACTTCTTCTTGGTAGGACAGGTGGGACTGTGGGAACAGTTCAGAGTTCAGTTCAGTCATCACCAGTGATGGCATAGTTACATTGAAAAAGTAACTTAGTTAAGTTACTGATTAGTCCTTGGGAAAAGTAACTTAGTTAAGTTACTGATTACTTGATTTGGAAAGTAACTAAGTTAGATTACTAAGTTACTTTATTAGTTACTTTCAGCAGCCGCTGACAAGAACCCTCTGTCACAATACATAAAAAATTTAAATGTTTTAATAAAATAATTACTAATAAATATTCAAAAAACAAAATACAGTAGTCTTTCTTGACTTCACTAAACAAATAATATTTTTACAAAAAAGACTTATAAAATGTTTATTTTGAAAATGTGTCAAGTAAACAATACGTTTGTATGAAAATAAATAAAAGCATGAGCCACTGGCCAAAAGGATGGTCCAGCACAGAAGATCAACATCATCAGGTCAGGGCTCTGCAGTCTACACTCATCTCCAGGCCAGCGGTCACTCTTTCAGGGATGAAGATGTTCACATCCTTGATAGAGAGGAACGATGGTTTGAGAGAGGAGTAAAGGAGGCCATCTTTGTGAAAAGAAACCATCCATCATTAAACAGAGGTGGAGGCCTCTGGGTTCAACTGTCCCCCTCTTACAATGCTGTTATTGCTAGTATCACTCAGCCCTCTGTGAATAACAAACAACCATCAGGGTGCTGCTAACTATCCATTGTTAGGCTGATGGTCCGTGAGCAGCTGGTTTCAGCTGTCAGCAGCAAACTGGTTCATCCACTGTGAGAGGGTGCTACAGTATTTATAAGATTGAAATGAATACAGCATCTCAGACTGAGGAAGTCTTATGGACAAAAGATAAAACGTTTCTACAATTTTTTTTGTTCTGTTTTGTTTTTTGAATGTCCAGAGGACCAGACTTAGCATTTTTAGATTTTTCTACCTGGATTATTGAGCATGCATCAGGGTCATCATCACACGCTTCTTAGCTGCAGGTGGATGTCCCTCAAGAGGAAAAAGACAGCTGCTTCCTCTGTCTCAGACTGGAAATAACACAAACATGTAAAAAAATAAAAAATAGTTAATAAGATTATCATTTTAAATTAAAAAGGTTAATTATTAATAAAAGAACAATACCTCTTCTTGTGGTTGGATCTCTCGGTCATCATCAGGGCAGGGATTTATTCAGCTCCAGGACTTGTTGACATCAGTTTTTTCATAAAGTGATTAACTTTTTGGCTGGTGTTGACATGATGATGGACGTGATGGAAGACGTTTTAGAGACGCTCAGTTAATTTAAAGCCTGCACAGCAACAACAACATTTCAGACGTAGATCCAGAGCTTTAAAATGTCCTACAGTTTGTGTTATTGACTGATCTGACCTACCTGAAGGCTGTTTTAATGCTGCTGCTGCTCTGTTAGCAGTGTTTACAAGCTGCTCCTCGTTCACGTTCGGATCACGTCGTTAAGTCCGTTCAAGTTAGACGTGTTGTCTGCTGCAGATCCAGTCTCCGTGAAACAAAGTCCACACACCGTTTTGGATGTGCGCTCGTGTTTTTAACAAGTCACAACGTTCCCAAACAAACAGGAGACCGCAGCGAGATGCTAAACCTAGCTTAATGCTAACGTGTGCTACAGACAATAACACCGGGCGGTCGCATAGACTGACGTCACTCCTGTCTTTTTTTTTCTCGCTCCCCCCGAGACGCATTGGCGAAATAAAATTAAATTACAGTACTACAGAAAATGACAAATAACTAAGTAACGCACAATAATGTGGAAAAAGTAACTTTAATCTGATTACTGCAGTTTGAAAAGCAACGCGTTAGATTACTAGTTACTGAAAAAAGTGGTCCGACCAGAGTAACGCGTTACTTTGTAACGCGTTACTGACATCACTGGTCATCACACACTTCTTAGCTGCAGGTGGATTTCCCTGAAGTGTATAAGAGAGCAGCTACCTCTGTCACAGACTGGAAATAAAAAACAAGAGGTTAAAAAAAAAACAAGTTAATAAGATTATGATTAAAAAAAAAGATTATTTAGATAATAATAATAAAAGAACAATACCTCTTGAACGGTTGAATCGCTCACTCTTCATCATCATGGCAGGGCTTTAATCTGGTCCAGGGCTTGTTGACAACATCAGTTAGTTTTTTCATAAAGAGCTGAACTTTTTGAAGTGTTGACGTGATGAATGTCTCATAGCGACGCTCAGCAACTTTAAAGCCTGCGCATATAACAACGTTCAGACTTAGATTCGAGATTTAAAAACTCATACAGCTTGTGTTATTGCTCTGGACCGCTCTGATTACCTGATGAAGTAGTTTTAATGCAGCTGTTGTTAGCGCTGTTTCAGCAACAGCTGATGTTTTTTCGTTCACGTTCGGATGACATAGTTTCCAGCGCGTTCACGTTAGACGTGTTGCTGCTGCAGAGTCTTCATGAAACAAAGTCCACACAAGCTGCGTGTGTGCTCGTCTTTTAACAAGAAAGCTATAACGTTCACAAACAGGAGACCGCACGAGATGCTAACGGCTAAATGCTGCACGTGCTGCGCGATAATAGCTCCGTGCTGAAACGCGCCCAGGAAATGTTGTTCCGCGGTGCATATATTCCCCTGTTAAGAACGTTTAATGAGTGAAAAAATAAACGAAACGGTATGCAGGTGGACCGAACCGAACGTGGTACACCCACTACAACCGTTACATGCCTAGTATGTATGTATGTATGTATGTACGTATGTACGTATGCATGTATGCATGTACGTATGCATGTATGCATGTACGTATGCATGTACGTATGCATGTATGTATGTATGTATGTATGTATGTACGTATGTACGTACGTACGTACGTACGTACGTACGTACGTACGTACGTATGCAAGTCTGTATATATGTATGTATGTATTTATGTATGTATGCATGTATGTATGCATGTAAGTACATAGGTATGTATGTATGTAAACAGACCCTTTCCAAAAAATTTGAATATCATGGAAAAGTTGTTTAGTTTCCATAATTCCATTCAAAAAGTTAATATTTAATAGACAATAGATTCAAGGCCCACAATTTAAACAATTTCAAGAATTTAATTGTTTATTTTAACATAATTTGGGCTTCCAGCTCATGAAACCCACGAAAACAGCAATTCAAAAAAATTAGAATACTGTGGAGAAATCAGCCCAAATTTTGCAGGGCATGAACGTTTTAAAGTGAGTGTGACACACTAATCATCTACTAAACTCAAAGCACCTGCACAGGTTTCCCCAGGTGTCATTACATTGCTTCAGTTTGGTTCAATTGTCTCAGTTCGGTTCAATATGGGGAAGACTGCAGACATAACAAATGGCCAGAAGACCATCATTGATACCCTCCATAGGATGGGTAAGCCACAAAAGTTCATAGCTAAGTAGGCTGGCTGTTCACAGAGTGCTGTGTCCAAGCATATCAATGGAAAGTCTAGTGGAAGGGCAAAATGTGGCAGGAGAAGATGCACCAGCAAAAAAGATGACTGTGGGCTTCAGTGGATTATCAAACAGAGAAGATTCCAGAATCTGGCAGAGATCCATAAATAGTGGAATGAGGCGGGAGTCACAGCTTTAAAAACCAGCACATTCAGACACATCCAGGAGATGGATACAACGAAGCGTGTTATTTACGGGTTTTTCCAATATATTGGCAATAATTGGACAAAGCGTGTTATATACAGGAGCGTGTTAAACTCCGACGAATGCGGTACATTTTATTTAAAGACTTATTTGGAAATGGCCATTTTTATTCCTGCAGAGAGGTGTTTTGGGGTCACGCTGTTGAGGAATCATCACCCCAGATTTCCTGTTTTGAAACAGCACCCTTCACCGAGTGAAACAGATCTTTGCAAATCATAAAAGCAGAAACTCTGTGGCACGAAAGTTCATTTTAAATCGTAAAGGTTTGATGGGGCTTTGCTGCTCGTTTTTGTTGTATAATTTCAATCAAAGCATTTTCATAAAACCTGTTTGCATTCCTCCTAAAGTGTCTTTTTTAACTCCTCGCACAGCTGTCCAGGACCACTGACAGACAGCAGGATGAGGAACCAGGCATTGGTATTGATTTTCCAGCAGACTGATTTCACCACAGATTTCGTGCTGATCTACAGAAAAAACAAGCAGCAACAACAAACTCTGATCCCGCAGCTTCTATACAGCGTGGTTAGTTTGTATCCAAACGTGAAAAAGCCTGAAATAATTCCTGTCTTTCTTCTATCAACTTTCCAGCAGCTGGAAGCCGTCAAGGGAAGCCACCCCAAGCAAAATGTTATTCCAGCTTGTTAGCGTTTGAAGTCGCAGAGAGCTTGGTTGCAGAAGCTGCTGCCTGTGGTTTATGGCTTGTGGGGTTGCTCAAGATATGGAGTCTCACTTTCCAAGTCAGGATGTCTCACCGCCATTGAAGCCACAACTGTAGCTGTGTGATAACACAAGCACATCAAGAAGAAAGAACCGTGGAGCAGACAAGCAGTCTTGACTCATGGAGTGACGGTTACGTGCATGCAAGTGCCTCAGCTCGTGCTGTTTGTTGACATCCTTCAACTGATGCGGTGCTGCAACCTCTTGCTCAAACGCTTTCTCCTCTTCTTGTTTTTTCTTTTTAAACATGCTCGTTTTCATCCCAAAGAAAAAAAGAGATTGTCATGAGAATAAGCACATGACAGATTATTGTGTCGAAACATCTCAGTGTACCTTTTTTGGGGGGCAATAAATCAATTAGGCAAGTCTTTAAAATGTCTTTTCTTTAGTTACGGGAATCCAGGTAGTCAGCTAAATTTAGTCGACCGAGGCACGGCGTCTGCACACTCAGCTGTGTTTACAGCTGTGACAATTTTAGACCAGAAATATTTGCCAGGTTTAGATTCATTTTCTGCACCTGGAGGGTCGGCTAGGTCTGAGACTTGGAAACAGTCCAGCATTTTGACTGATTTAATCACGTGTGGTGGCGTGAATTTTGGCATCATCAGTCTTGGGACCCACACTGGACCCACTGTACGGGGTTAATACTGTAGCATCATTCATACTGAGACACTATACTGTATAACTTGATCTCGGCCTCCATGTTGACGGCAAACGTTGTGTTAACATGACATGATGGCATGTAGCAGAAACAATGCAAATGGAAAGGAAACGAGTGTCTCATGGTGGGAACACAAATACTCAGGTGTGGACGGTCACATCTGCTCAGTGCAGACCATATGTGTCAAACTCAAGGCCCAGGGGCAAAATGTGGCCTTCGTTGACCTCTTATCTGGCCCACAAGAGAATATGTGAAAGGTAAAATACATCTGGCTCTTGGATTTTTTCCCAGTAATCCTTTATTATGATGTTGAAAACACAACAGAGAACATCAAATTAGACCAATCAAACTCTTGTTGAGAAAACTGTGACCAAGAAAAGATGCTGGATATTTAACATAGATTCTGAAACGGGCCCTTAGTTTGAAAAAGGTTTTAATTTTGACCCCCTCTTGTAAGTGAGTTTGACATCCCTGGTGTAGACTGAGACGAAAGAAGTGTTCTTTTGGGTCAGGAAGTTATAGTAATACCGCAGCAATGACGTAAGGCATTTAAACAAATAATACTGTATAGTGGTTCTGTTCCATGTCTTTTACTGTTTACCGTACATTCACTTCCCTTTGCTGTTTTTGCAAATAACCATTGCAGCTAGCTTTATGAAGCAAAAAGGCTCAGTAAAAAACAGGAACATTACAAGAACATTAATTTTTCATCTGTTTTTGCAGATTAGATTTTTTTAATGCCTGCATCAGATTCATTGTGATAAGAAAAGTTATTGTTGCAAAAGCAAACTATAACATTTTTGATGTAGTGAGAGTGAGATGAAGGAGGGTGACTTGCTGTGGCTCATAAAGGGAACAGCCGAAAGAAGTCGAAGAAGGACCATGTACCATAGTTTCTGCCCAAGTTTGGATGTGTGTCTGTCTGTTTATCAAAATATCTCACAAATCGGTGGACACATTTTAATGAATTTTGAAGAAAATAATTATTCAATGTACATTTCCAACTGACTAATGTTTGGAGTCAGCCTAAATCAAGATGGCCACTGCAGCTAACTGAGCCACATGAAAGTGGCTGTAACAGTCAATTTTACATATACCGCATTTTCCGGCCCAATAAGTCGCTTTGTCTAATTATGTCCAATAACTTGGAAAAATCCATAAACGTGTCGCACCTCCATATACGTCGCATCTATTATGCGTCACCACTGACGCGTCGCCTATGTTACGCGTCATCGCCCTGCTGCATATGGCTGCCACAGGAGCGAGCGAGCACGGAAGGACTTTACAAGATTAACACGGTAAAAACAATTATTTGTTTGCTGAAAATTATAGCAAAGATGTGTCTGAGCTTAACCTTTTCTTAATAAATTCACGAAATGGTCAAATCAGCTGGATTTTAAAAAGTAGTTTCACCACGTGCACGCGCGCGGGTGGGACAGCTTCATTTCTTTAAAATTTAGCAAGATAAACACTTAAAAATATATATTTCTTAGCTGGCATTACTTGTATAGCAAAAATGTTCCTGAGCTTAACCGTTCCTTAATAAATTCACGTAATGGTCAAATCTATTGGATAAAAACAAAAGTTTCTCTACGTGCACGAGCACGGGTGGGACCGATGCATTTCTTTAAAATTTAGCAAAATAAAGGCTTAAAAAATATATTTCTTAGCTGACATTATAGCAAAAGTGTTTCTGAGCTTAACCGTTCCTTAATAAATTCACGTAATGGTCAAATCTGCTGGATTTAAATTGTTTTGCTTTGACGTCTTCCAAACGGTCGCGAAAATAAATTATAAATAAATCTAATTTTAGCGCAAACATCTCCTACAGCTAATGGGTTGTAAATATCCATCCAGTGATTACTTTCTGTAAGTTTCATTAAAATCTGTTGTGTGGTTCATCAGATATTTTGCTAACAAACACTAGTTCAGACCTACCTCCAGAGAGCAGGAGGCCGGGCTGCGACAGAGTGTGTCCGAGCAGTGGAGGCTTTTTTCGGACAAATGTGCTGGGAACGGTCGGTGGACCCTAGCGGCCGAAAGTGGTACTGCTCCATTTTTTTGTCAGAATGAATGGAAACTGTCATATCTCAGCCAAAAATTGGTCTAAAAATATGGGGAAAAATCCATAAATATGTCGCCTCGCCCCATAAGTTGCAGGACATGAAAATTAGTTTTTTTTTTTAAAAACTGCGACTTATAAGCGGAAAATACGGTAATGGAGTGACCTGGAGTTTTTGTGTGTTAGTAGCTGACAATGATCTCCAACACATCCTGAGTGCTAACAGAATGCAAAAATATATTTTTTAATAATGTGTCATTAAGTATTTGGAATCAACTCTTAACCCTGTAAGAAAAATGTGGTGTTAAATACCAAAACATTCAGGAAATAATCATTGGTTGAACATCTACAACTGATTCATCTTTGTAACCAATCCATATCAAGATGGCCTCCCCAACAAACTGCTCTTAGAAAAATGTGCATTATTATTTTAAACATTTGACCAAAATGGCTACAATACTGTATTCTTATTTCTCAATTAAAGATAGTCTCTGTCTAAAAATCTGGAGGGCCAAATGATTTTAATTCACTTCTGCTTCGTAGCATATCATTCTGCTGACAAATACAAACAAACACAATCGCTGCTGGTGCAACAGTAAAACTTAATTTTGGCTCACATCTGAACGAACATTAACTTTCAATATGAAAAGTTTAGACAGTAATTCAAGACTAACCAAGCCAACAGAGGAGAAGTTTTGGAATTCTTAAGTGCTGGCCTGTAATTTTGGCACTTCATATGAAGTCCAAGCCTCCAAGTTGTTTCACAAGAAGTTGAGCTACTTCACATTTTCTGTGAGCTCAGCATGTTTGTTTGTCCTGCTGGGTTTGGGTCATTTTTGGCACAAACCATTGTGATCATACAGGTCTTGTAAAGTTACACTAATCAGACTGAAAGTAGTATGGAGCACTGATATCTAATTACTAATTCCCCCCGGCTCTTACTGTACATAGCTTTCCACTGCCCCGTATCCCAGGTTTGATGGGTTTAATGCAGACAACCAAATTTCTCCATTGTACGGGAACAGACAACGATGACAACACATGGTACTTTACTCTACTTATATCACATCAATAGCCTACTTTATAGTTCAGCATCCTCATCATTGTTTAATTACAAATTGATTTGGTAATATGTCTGCTTTTTGCCTATTCAGTGTTTATCTATTAAAAAAATGTACAACTTGGTAAAGAAACTGAAAGTTAAACTGGGTTTCTTTTTCAGAAACAGATCATGTCTAACACTGAATGCTAGGAAACACCTTGTATCTGTGACGTTCCTTCCCTCCATTGATTACGGTGACATTCTCTACATGAATGCTCCTACAAGCACCCTGCGGATGTTGGATGTTGTCTATCATGGTGCACTAAGATTCATAACTGGCTGTGATTATCATACCCACCACTGCACCCTGTATTCACTGGTTAACTGGACATCATTAACCTCACGCAGACTCTTCCACTGGTACATTTTCATCTTTAAATCACTTCTTGGTCTGCTGCCTTCATACATCTCCTCCTACATGTCTCTGCATGAGTGCAACAAAGTGCGCTCTCAGGACATTATTACCTGCAGTGTTCCCTCAGTTTGGACAACTAGGCAAAAGGACCTGCTCCTACTCCGCTCCTGTTTCCTAGACTATCTTGCAAAAAGATTTTAAGTTCTTGACCTCGACCTCTCTAAGTGGCTTCAAACATCTGCTAAGTTCCTGGCAAAAACCTACACAGACATGTTCCTGTTTTTAGTTTTCTACATCACCTTGTAATCCAGCTGTTTTTTTCACTACATTTCATTTTAACTATCCCTGTAATTATCATTTAGTTTTCAATTGTTAAAAAAAAAAAAAATTGTGTGCATCATTTGTGATTGTCTATTGTTGTCATTGCTGTCCACTGTTGTCATCACTCTTTTGTTAAAATCCAGGCCCCTCTTGTAAGGGAGTCCTCGTGGCTCAATGGGATTAACCTGTATAAATAGAGGTTGAATAAATAAAAAAAATCTGTACCGAATATTTTTAGTTTCATGACTGGACCAATCAGCTTTAAGGTAAATTCTCATCATTTCACTTCTCGCTCTAACAGACAATGATGCTGCCTTTCTTGCTCATCCGGATTTGGGTAAACTCTTCACTGTGAGGGGTGAAGTCAGACAGAAGCAGGTAGAACAAAGTACCTATGTGCACGTGGTACACTAAGACTGGAAAATATCTGCCATCTATATCGATGAACAAACCATTAGCGCTTAAGTGAAGAACACACAGATACCAATTTGGACATGCTTGGTTGAGTTTATTGCACTAAAAAGATAAGGTTAGGCAGAAAGGTCAGGAGGTCAATGTGATGCTCCATACGACTCAGCAATGTTTTTTTTCCATTTACCATGCCTTGTGCAGTGTGTGAGCAGCTCAGTCCTGTCACTGTCCCAAACGCAGAGAAACAGACTTAGACACGTGACCTGAGGGTCAGCTGTCATGGCTGCTACTCCTGCCTGTCCCTTGGGGAGGGCAGACGGGCTGGATATTGATCAGTCGGAGTATTATCAGAGCTGAAAACTGTTTATCATGCTGTCTGCTCTCAGCAGGAAGACTCCCTCTCTAATGGACCGTGGTAGGTGCGCCCCTGCACCTGTCTTTGTCAGCACCTTGACTATAATCAATCCTTATGTCAGCCATCCTTGTCCTGGAGAAGAGAGCATCCTCCTGTGGGCACAGTGTTTCTTTACTTGGTCGTCTCAGATACTCCTTTCACCCTGCAGCTTGAAAACAACAAAGATTTTAATTTCATGCTCTGACTTTGGACATCCCTAAACTGATCCGTTAAAGCTGGGGTATGTAAGATTGTAATGTAGTCTGTAACTTTTCAAACAATATATTTTAACATATTTCTTCACTCAGTCACTATCTACAGACAAACTGATGTTAGACAAAGTAATCTCTGAAAAAATCTATTGTCCCCTTGCTTCTCTATCAGCATTTATAAAAACACTGAAAACACAAGAGTGACCAGGACACTGACAGCCAATAAAAACAGAGTTGTTTGTCACGCCCCAACCCACGCCCCCACCTGTCCCAGCCGCAGCTCGTTCTCATTCAAAGGATTGCAAAGCGATGCAGGACTGTTTTTTATGTGACACAAAATGTATTAAATATCCCTTCTTTATCCCAGAGCTGGACTTTTATTTAGTTTTTTTTGCCAAAAGCCAAGTGATCGCTTCATCCTGCACTGACAGACATGAGGAAATGGATTTGTCACGACTCACGAGCGAATTAAAACATGTCCAACGTTGCTTCGTGAACCTCTGATGATTTCTGCTGGATTTTGTGTTGTAGGATGAGTGATTCGTGGTTTTATTAAATTTTTTAAACAGTTATATTGTCATATAAACACAGAATATCGCAGCGCAGACAGGAGGAGGTGGAGCATTCCAGACATTCCAGCAGCGCAGCGACATGAGGAAGTCACGAGCGAATTAAATCATGTCCAAACGTTGCTTCGTGAACCTCTGCTGGTGTCTGCTGGATTTTGTGTTGTAGGACTAGCGCTCCATGTTTTTATTTTATTTTATTAGAAGGTTTTATTTCCATAAACACAGAATATCGCAGTGGCTCTGAGCAGAGAGCAGCAGGGGGCGGAGCAGATCCCAAGTTCACCAGAAGCACGGACTGAGCCATATATGGCTCTGAGGGGAGGGAGCAGAATGCTTTTCTGCGCTGAAAATATTTCTAAGTCCCAGAGAGTCCCAGAGTGTTCAAATATCGCAGACCCTAGCTTTAATTAAAGGTGCTATATGTACCGTATTTTCCGGTGTATAGGTCGCACCTTTTTATGGTTTTTTCAAGGCCTGCGACCTATACTCAGGTGCGACCTATATATGGCTTGTTATCACTTTCGGCGAAACAAATTTTTAAATCCAGCTCATTTCACAATTACGTTCATTTATTAAGGAAAAGTTCAGCTCAGACACATATTTGCTATAATTTTTATCAAACAAATAATTGTTTTTAAGTGTTAATCTTCTTAAAAGCCTTGCTGTGCACTCCTGTGGCAGACATTTGCAGCAGAGCTAAACGTAGGTGCGACCTATACACCGGTGACCTATCTAGGGATTTTTCCAATCTATTGGTGATAATTGGACAATGCGACCTATACACCAGAAAATACTGTTTTTGAGCACGCTGGCACTTAGAAACATTTTGAACAGAGACACGTTTCTGGTCCCTCCTCACTCAGAGCCATATATAATAATAATAATAATAATAATAATGAATTCAATTTATAACGCACTTTTCATTGGTGAAAATCTCAAAGTGCTACACACATTGAATGCTACACACATTCATACATATGACTCAGCTCCACCTCGCTCGCGCTGCAGCCTGGAATGCTCCGCCCCCACTACGTCCCGTCTCGGGCGCTGCAAAGTTCTGTGGTTATATGTTAATAAAACGTTCTAAAAAAATGAAATAAAAACATGGAGCACTGGTCCAGCAAAACAAAAACACCCTGAAATCAGCAGAGCTTCACGCAGCCACGTTGGACATGATTTAATTTGCTCGTGACTTCCTCATTTCTGTCAGTGGAGGTCTGGAGGAAGAAGCGATCACTTGACTTTTGGCAAAAAAAACAAAAGTCCAGAGCAGGGATGAAGAAGGGATATTTAATACATTTGTGTCACATACAAAACAGTTTTGCATCGCTTTGCAATTATTTCAACGAGAACCTGCGCGGCCGCTGCGGGCTGACAGGCGGGGGCGTGGGTTAGGGGGTGAGAAGTGAGAAGCTCTGTTTTTATTGGCTGGTTAACCGCGGGGCGCTCTGGTTTTTATAAATGCTTTTATTACCACCGGGAGACGCCAGAGGACTATAGTTTTTTTCAGAGATTACCTGTCAAACATCAATCTATCATTAGATAGTGGCAGAGTGAAGAAATATGTTTAAAAAATAAGTTACCGCATTCTCCGGCCTATAAGTCGCACCTTTTTGCCTACATTTCCAAGCCCTGCGACTTATAGGCCGGTGCGACTTATACGTGGATTTTTCGTTTTTATTTTCACTTTGGTCAAAAAATGGTCACTTAATGGTCACGGTTTTTAACCGTCAAAGTGCGTTTATCAAGAAAAGTTCAACTGAGACACACTTTTACTGTAATGTCAGCTAACAAAAAATATATTTTTATCTTTAAAGATCAAAGAGATGCAGGTCTGTTTGCTGCACTGCAGGTCTGTTGTTGCTGCGCGTGCTCGTTTTTTGCCGTGAGGTGCGACTTATAGGCTGGTGCGACTTATACGTGGATTTTTCCACTTCATTGGACATAATTGGACTGGTGCGACTTATACTCCGGTGCAACTTATAGGCCGGAGAATACGGTACATACAGCAGCTTTAAGATTTGTGAATAAAAAAAATCAAATACCAATTTAATATAAATAAATACCAATGAAATCAAAAATACTAAATAAGGGGTATTTGCGAGAGGTGTTATGGAAAATAAATTTTGAGGTCATGTTTCCTGTTCACAGATATTTTCTGTTTTAAACCATTTCTCTGAACATTGTGGCCTTGTCTTCATAAACATTATACTTTTTTTTTTTTAAATGTTACTCTCACTGTCTTTCTTCTGGCCTTTCCACCATTAAACGCTGGTGGTGAGAAAGTCTCATCTTATCCAGTTTGCTCAATAATAAATACACAAATGTACAAACCTTTGAGTTTTGAGTTTCATTTATTGCTTTTTGATACAACAATACACAGTTATCTATCACAGTTCCAGGAGGAGAAAAAAAAAAACAAGTAAAAATCCACTCACCAATAAAAATGTATTTTATTTTATTTTTAAACAGGACACGTATAATCTCAACATTTTTCTCACTGTCATTTTATTTTTCTTAGAAATACTGTTGCAAGAATGCATGCCAAATAAACCACAAGCCGCATTTTAAGTGTCAAGTCGTCGTTGTGGAAAAAGTTTCAAGATACTTTTATAGTTTTTTTACCACAACTTCTTTAAATTTTTGTTGTTTTTCAAAAACATTGCCTATTGGTTAGGTTTACTAAATAATACTTCTCAGTTATAACAGGAAGAGCATGAGTTATGGTAAAATGTCATTTAAAAAAAATCTTTCAAGTTCACAAATGATCACTGTTGCTTTAGGTATGGTGAAAACATTTCCATCCATGTTTTCTAGAGACATAAATATGCCAAGATTTTACTTTGCACACTAGGCTCCAAAGGTTTGCAGTCATGGTTATAAACAGGAAACAGAAATCCAGTTTGATAGTTATCGACTGTTTAAAGCTTACCTTACACACACAGCTTTATGGAAGCAGTAAGTCCAGAGCTAAAATGAGAAGACGACACTGATCTACTTAAAAAGTTTCAGATCCTGCTTTAAAACCAAGTTGATACTTAAAGGTGCAGTCTGTAAGTTTCTGTAGAACGCAGGACTTAGAAAATTTTTCAACAGGGAAAGCATTCTGGTCCCTCCCCTTCAGAGCCATACTGTATATGGTTCTGCTCAAAGGTGGGCACTGACTGCTAGAGAGCGCTAAAGCGCTAATCCGCTTACAGCGGACCTAAACTTTTTGTCAGCGTTTTTGTGGTTTGACTAACTTTTATAATTCATAAGCGGATTTGTGCTATTTTTATTTAAAATGCAGTACCGCTAATAACTAATTATCTATCAGTAAAAACCAATAAACTTATTTACAAGCTCTTATGCTGGCTCCGTAGCTGCTTGTTTTACCTTTTTCCCCACCGTAAAGAGCAGAGAGGAGGGAGGGTTGGAGGGGGAGGGAGCAGAGCGGAGAACAGACTCGGATCTACCATGTAGGCAAATGATGCCGTTGCCTGGGGATCCCAATCAGCAGGGGCACCGGCCCCGCCGCGCCCCGGCCAGTCACCTACATCCCTAACATTGATCCTGCTTGTTAATGTACATTTAACATAAAAATAATTATAGTTACGATGAAAACGATCATTAAATACGCAATACAAAAACCGGTCGATTTCTGTATCCCCCTACTAAAAATGGACTATTCCATCTTGACATCTTCCGGGTCAGAGGTGAACTCGGGGGCTAATTCTGTGGCTAGCTGGTTGTGCTGGGTTTCTTGGATAAATCCGCAGAGAACCCCGCTGTTTCAAGCCAAATTAACGCGGCCGGAGGATTTTATTGTGTGTTTTGTGTCGACCACTCGACGGTGAGTCGTTAGTTTTATGTATTTTAGTTACTTTTCATTAAATCTGTTGACTGCCTATAGAATCTTGACATCTTCCGGGTCAGAGGTGAACTGGACGCTAACTCTGTGTCTAGCTGGTTGTGCTGGATAAATCCGCAGAGAACCCCGCTGTTTCAAGCCAAATTAACGCGGCCGGAGGATTTTATTGTGTGTTTTGTGTCGACCACTCGACGGTGAGTCGTTAGTTTTATGTATTTGGGTTACTTTTATGTATAAATGCGGTGGCG